>WNGS01168251.1:17076-33542 GCA_020271785.1 Procambarus virginalis | reverse complement strand
AATTGATATAATACTCGACTAAACATTGATCAAGTGTGACAAAAAAGTAAAAAGCCGTATTAATTAAATCACAATTGAGAAATTGTGTACTTGATCCTTAATTCTGTCTCCAGTTAAGGTGTCGTAGGCGACTCATGTCTACCTGCGTATGTTGTACGCGCCCCTCCACTGTACCAGGCCATGTACATGTACTATATTGTACTAGCCTTGTAGTACCTTGTAATACTAAGTACCCCTTTTGTGTATAACTCTGAGAGCGGCCTGAACTTATACACCGTGTACAATGGACTACAACACATACATTAAATAATGTAGAAACATTACACAACTTCATTCAATCTTAAAATGTTCATCGTATCATGTGTTTCATCGAGTCATCAACACTTTCTCTCCTCACAATTCGTGTCTCAAAGTTCAAAGTTCAAAACACACGTTGAATTCAACCTTCACCATCACTCCTGCCTCTGTGACTCACTCTCAGGTACTCATCTCTCACTCACCCCTCCCCCCCCTCCACCGTGAGTCCTTTGCCATCGAGTGTTGGAGTGAGTCAACGAAGTTCAGGAAAGTGTGAACATGGCTCTTCACGGCTTCATCAAAATTACATCAACCTCATACATTAGTGATGATCTTTGGTGCTCTGAAGCTGTCCCGACTCGCCTGCTTCTAACGCCTCCTCCTGCTGCTCTTATTGTTTCCTCCTACTGCTCCTGCTGCGTCTACTGCTGCTCCTACTGCCTCTTCCTGCTGCTCCTACTGCCTCCTTCTTCGGGTGGGGCCACTTCCTCCTCCTCAAACAACTGGCATTTTGTCTGACTAGGCTGCTGAGTTTTAATGCGAGAGGTTCATATAGAACACAAACAGTTGCGTTGATCAGAGAGTTGGTATGACAAGTGTTGCTGCCTCCACAACCACCACCTTCCTAGCTACTACTACTACCACTACTACCACTACTACTACATGCACTGTCACTACTAGTACTCCTTCTACAGTCACTACCACTTCATCTACAACCATTACTGCCACCACTGTTTGTGTTGGCCTCAACAACCAGTCCACACTCTGTGATGCCTTGTTACCACGGGTGTTGCTAATGAACACACACACACACACACACACACACACACACACACACCACACACACACACACACACACACACACACACACACACACACACACACCAAAATATATAAAAAAAACCTAAAAGACACATTTATGCCAAAATTCCCTTGTGAGTAAGCGATAATTCCTACCAGTTCTGGAGAGCAGAGTAGCGTGAGCGGGTTGTGTAGTTACGAGAGGCGCCGGCAGAGGGCAGGTTAGAGTGCAATAACCCCTGGGGGCCAAGCTACAGCATCAGCTGAACCAGTGTCAGCTGATAGAGTCAGCTGGACCTGTGTCAGCTGAGAGTCAGCTGACACAGGAAGTAGCTTGGCTTCGGTCGCACTATAGCATGGCACTATTTACTAACCTTTGTTTTGTGTTCATTCTGAATACATTTATATAAAAAAAACACTAATATTAACACCATTTCTTTATGAGTTTTTTTTTCATAATTCCTATTTTATGCTGCACTCTCCAACTAATGTTGGCTCAAGGCTAGTTATATATATATATATATATATATATATATATATATATATATATATATATATATATATATATATATATATATATATATATATATATCAAACAAGTGATTTTCTACCACGAAGTTATCTGGTAGATGACAGGTACCGAGGGGATGGGGTCACTGTGAGTACTGATCCAACGTGACTTAAAGACCCCCGGGGCCTGGTGTAGACAGCATCGCACCATCCCCTGGGGCCTGGTGTAGACAGCATCGCACCATCCCCTGGGGCCTGGTGTAGACAGCATCGCACCATCCCCTGGGGCCTGGTGTAGACAGCATCGCACCATCCTCCGGGGCCTGGTGTAGACAGCATCGCACCATCCCCTGGGGCCTGGTGTAGACAGCATCGCACCATCCCCTGGGGCCTGGTGTAGACAGCATCGCACCATCCTCCGGGGCCTGGTGTAGACAGCATCGCACCATCCCCTGGGGCCTGGTGTAGACAGCATCGCACCATCCCCTGGGGCCTGGTGTAGACAGCATCGCACCATCCTCCGGGGCCTGGTGTAGACAGCATCGCACCATCCCCTGGGGCCTGGTGTAGACAGCATCGCACCATCCCCCGGAGCCTGGTGTAGACAGCATCGCACCATCCCCCGGAGCCTGGTGTAGACAGCATCGCACCATCCCCTGGGGCCTGGTGTAGACAGCATCGCACCATCCCCTGGGGCCTGGTGTAGACAGCATCGCACCATCCCCCGGAGCCTGGTGTAGACAGCATCGCACCATCCCCTGGGGCCTGGTGTAGACAGCATCGCACCATCCCCCTGGGGCCTGGTGTAGACAGCATCGCACCATCCCCTGGGGCCTGGTGTAGACAGCATCGCACCATCCCCCTGGGGCCTGGTGTAGACAGCATCGCACCATCCTCCGGGGCCTGGTGTAGACAGCATCGCACCATCCCCTGGGGCCTGGTGTAGACAGCATCGCACCATCCCCTGGGGCCTGGTGTAGACAGCATCGCACCATCCCCCGGAGCCTGGTGTAGACAGCATCGCACCATCCCCTGGGGCCTGGTGTAGACAGCATCGCACCATCCCCTGGGGCCTGGTGTAGACAGCATCGCACCATCCCCCTGGGGCCTGGTGTAGACAGCATCGCACCATCCCCTGGGGCCTGGTGTAGACAGCATCGCACCATCCCCTGGGGCCTGGTGTAGACAGCATCGCACCATCCCCTGGGGCCTGGTGTAGACAGCATCGCACCATCCCCTGGGGCCTGGTGTAGACAGCATCGCACCATCCCCCTGGGGCCTGGTGTAGACAGCATCGCACCATCCCCTGGGGCCTGGTGTAGACAGCATCGCACCATCCCCTGGGGCCTGGTGTAGACAGCATCGCACCATCCCCCTGGGGCCTGGTGTAGACAGCATCGCACCATCCTCCGGGGCCTGGTGTAGACAGCATCGCACCATCCCCTGGGGCCTGGTGTAGACAGCATCGCACCATCCCCTGGGGCCTGGTGTAGACAGCATCGTACCATCCCCTGGGCCTGGCGTAGACAGCATCGCTGGACAACGGGCCTCAGTTCGCCTCTAAATATCTCCTTCCTTCCATCAAATTCCACCTGTCTCATTAAGAATCTTATTACTAATGTCACGATGCTCAGTAGATTAAGATCTCTCAGTTACATTGTTATGTACTATCTGTTTTGTTGTAGTAAGAGGCACGGAGGTAATAGTTGGTGTGTGCCAGCGTCTTGTCGTTGACTTAGGAGAGATAGGTACCTTGTGTATAATGTATAGTGCTATAGGACGAGTTCATCACTTATGAAGTGATATAGTCATTCATTTCCTCAATCCGTTGCTTTTTTATCAGTCTTATCAGTTTGAACGGCATTAAGTGAGGAGATGAGTTATGTACACGGAATGTCGGTCACAAGGAATATTTGGCATCATTAAGATAATACTTTAAACTTTGGCCTAACGTCTGAACATTTAATTTTAAAATACTCAAATAAAATGCTATTTAAATATATTTCTCTTAGACTAAGATTTTTTCACTGTCATTAATTGTGTGTGTATGTCTGGTCACAAGCTGAAGACTTAAATAAAGTATCACATTTCCACAACACTTTCTCTCATTTGTCCAGCATAAAGTATGAGTTGCCACCAAGTGCACACTTTGTGAAGACATTAAGACAGTAGTTACGGTGACAAGTTGTTGAGGGACATGTTGGCTAGATATCATCAGCAAGAGACAAAAATGGAGGCACCTCTCACACTATTTCACATGCTTCTACAGTAACATATAGCAAGCTAACATTCCTCACATCTCAAATCAACATTTCGATTTTGCAGAGTCGACTGTAATGGAGAGAAAATGGGTGAATAATTCTGTGCCATCTTGTGACCACCATCCTGGTCACTGGAGTAGATGTATACCCCCTCTAGAGTTCCATACGGTACTTGGAAAGGAATGGACTTTTAAGGCAGTTTGCCTGCAACTTCTCTAGATTGGTGCACCAAGTTTACTGTAAACCAAAAAAAAAAGCTTGTCTTAACTGAGCTTAGTCATGGCTGGAGACGTGTTAGTTATTTAGAGGTCTTTGCATATTGCTCAAGTATTGTAAAGGTAATTTTGATGATCAATGGGAATGCAGTTGCAATATTTCTACGTATTTTTGGCGCATTCATTAAAGCAGTAGGGTACTCCTTGAAGGATATGTTTGAAGAACCTGACCTTGTGAAGCATTAGCGCCAGTAGTCACCTCTCTCTCTGCTACAGTATATATATATATTGCCCCCTAGACACACACAAAATGGACGGAAAGCAGATTTATAGAAACATTGATCTAATGATTTTTTCTTATAGATGGATAGTTGCTCATGCTGTCCCATAATAGTATGCATCCGGTAGGCCTCTCTCCTATACTCGTGCGACCCTAAACTAACATATACTGCAGATGACCATCTTTCATTTTTGTAGCCTCATGATGCAGCCTCTAGTCTACATGCGTCTTGCTCTCAGTTTTCATGGAATACTTTTGTCTTTGTGTAAACCACAAGTTTTTTTTTGTTTATTTTCCTGTAGTTTATGTACACGTCACCATACCCTCTTAACAAAATTCCTGCGCATTTATTCCGAAAGAAAATAATATATTTTCATTCAGGAGAAGAGCTGCTCCTACACAGCCGTAATGATACGTTCACATCTTACCTGTATTATCTTGTCTTATTTTTTCTCAAGAATAAATGCCAGAGTTTTTGTACAAAAGCAAATACGAGAGATATGACACGCATGCTTTCTTACTCAATGGTAGTGATGTTGTGTGGCCTTCTCCTGTGGGTGGCAGGCCCTGCTTCTCCTGTGGGTGGCAGGCCCTGCTTCTCCTGTGGGTGGCAGGCCCTGCTTCTCCTGTGGGTGGCAGGCCCTGCTTCTCCTGTGGGTGGCAGGCCCTGCTTCTCCTGTGGGTGGCAGGCTCTGCTTCTCCTGTGAGTGGCAGGCCCTGCTTCTCCTGTGGGTGGCAGGCCCTGCTTCTCCTGTGGGTGGCAGGCCCTGCTTCTCCTGTGAGTGGCAGGCCCTGCATCTCCTGTGGGTGGCAGGCTCTGCTTCTCCTGTGAGTGGCAGGCCCTGCTTCTCCTGTATGTGGCAGGCCCTGCTTCTCCTGTGAGTGGCAGGCCGTGCTTCTCCTGTGTGTGGCAGGCCGTGCTTCTCCTGTGTGTGGCAGGCCGTGCTTCTCCTGTGAGTGGCAGGCCCTGCTTCTCCTGTATGTGGCAGGCCCTGCTTCTCCTGTGAGTGGCAGGCCGTGCTTCTCCTGTGAGTGGCAGGCCGTGCTTCTCCTGTGTGTGGCAGGCCGTGCTTCTCCTGTGAGTGGCAGGCCGTGCTTCTCCTGTGTGTGGCAGGCCCTGCTTCTCCTGTGTGTGGCAGGCCTGCTTCTCCTGTGGGTGGCAGGCCCTGCTTCTCCTGTGGGGGCAGGCCCTGCTTCTCCTGTGGGTGGCAGGCCCTGCTTCTCCTGTGAGTGCAGGCCCTGCTTCTCCTGTGGGTGGCAGGCCCTGCTTCTCCTGTGGGTGGCAGGCCCTGCTTCTCCTGTGGTGGCAGGCCCTGCTTCTCCTGTGAGTGGCAGGCCCTGCTTCTCCTGTGGTGGCAGGCCCTGCTTCTCCTGTGGGGGCAGGCCCTGCTTCTCCTGTGGGTGGCAGGCCCTACTTCTCCTGTGAGTGGCAGGCCCTGCTTCTCCTGTGAGTGCAGGCCCTGCTTCTCCTGTGGGTGGCAGGCCCTGCTTCTCCTGTGGGTGGCAGGCCCTGCTTCTCCTGTGGGTGGCAGGCCCTGCTTCTCCTGTGAGTGGCAGGCCCTGCTTCTCCTGTGAGTGCAGGCCCTGCTTCTCCTGTGGGTGGCAGGCCCTGCTTCTCCTGTGGGTGGCAGGCCCTGCTTCTCCTGTGGGTGGCAGGCCTGCTTCTCCTGTGAGTGCAGGCCCTGCTTCTCCTGTGAGTGCAGGCCCTGCTTCTCCTGTGGGGGCAGGCCCTGCTTCTCCTGTGGGTGGCAGGCCCTGCTTCTCCTGTGGGTGGCAGGCCCTGCTTCTCCTGTGGGTGGCAGGCCCTGCTTCTCCTGTGGGTGGCAGGCCCTGCTTCTCCTGTGGGTGGCAGGCCCTGCTTCTCCTGTGGGGGCAGGCCCTGCTTCTCCTGTGGGGGCAGGCCCTGCTTCTCCTGTGGGGGGCAGGCCCTGCTTCTCCTGTGGGGGGCAGGCCCTGCTTCTCCTGTGGGGGGCAGGCCCTGCTTCTCCTGTGGGGGCAGGCCCTGCTTCTCCTGTGGGGGCAGGCCCTGCTTCTCCTGTGAGTGACAGGCCATCTTTCTCCTGTGAGTGGCAGGCCCTCTTTCTCCTGTGAGTGGCAGGCCCTCTTTCTCCTGTGAGTGGCAGGCCCTCTTTCTCCTGTGAGTGGCAGGCTCTCTTTCTCCTGTGAGTGGCAGGCCCTAATTCTTGAGTAAGTGACAAGCTCTGCTTCTTCTGTGAGTGGCAGGCTCTGTTTCACCTGTGAGTGGAAGGCTCTGCTTCTCCTGTGAATGGCAGGCTCTGCTTCTCCTGTGAGTGGCAGACTCTGCTTCTCCTGTGAATGGCAGACTCTGCTTCTCCTGTGAATGGCAGGCTCTGCTTCTCCTGTGAGTGGCAGGCTCTGCTTCTCCTGTGAGTGGCAGACTCTGCTTCTCCTGTGAGTGGCAGGCCTTCTTTCTCCTGTGAGTGGCAGACTCTGCTTCTCCTGTGAGTGGCAGGCCTTCTTTCTCCTGTGAGTGGCAGACTCTGCTTCTCCTGTGAGTGGCAGGATCTTCTTCTCCTGTGAGTGGCATGGCCCTGCTTCTCCTGTGAGTTGCAGACTCTGCTTCTCCTGTGAGTGGCAGACTCTGCTTCTCCTGTGAGTGGCAGGATCTTCTTCTCCTGTGAGTAGCAGGCGCTGCTTCTTCTGTGAGTGGCTGGCCCTGCTTCTCCTGTGAGTGGCAGGCCCTGCTTCTTCTGTGAGTGGCTGGCCCTGCTTCTCCTGTGAGTGGCAGGCCCTGCTTCTTCTGTGAGTGGCAGGCCCTAATTCTTGTGTGAGTGACAGGCCCTGCTTCTCCTGTGAGTATTAGTCTGATTCTTTTACGAGTGGCAGTCCCTGCTTCTCCTGTGAGTGGCAGGCCCTGCTTCTTCTGTGAGTGGTAGGCTCTGCTTCTTCTGTGAGTGACAGGCCCTGCTTCTGTAAGTGGCAGGCCCTGCTTCTCCTGTTTGTAGCAGGCCTTCTCCTGTGAGTGGCAGGCCCTGTTTTTGCTGTGAATGGAAGGGCTGGCTTCTTCTGTGAGTGACAGGCCCTGTTTTTGCTGTGAGTGGAAGGGCCTGCTTTTCCTGTGAGTGGCAGGGTCTGCTTCTCCTGTGAGTGGCAGACCCTGTTTTTGCTGTGAGTGGCAGGGTCTGTTTCTCCTGTGAGTGGCAGGGCCTCCTTCTCCTGTGAGTGGAAGGGCCTGCTTCTCCTGTGAGTGGAAGGATCTTCTTCTCCTGTGGGTGGCAGGCCTGCTTTTTCTGTGAGTAGCAGGCCCTGTTTCTCCTGTGAGTGGCAGGGCCTGCTTCTCCCATGAGTGGCAGCATCTTCTTGTCCTGTGAGTGGCAGGGCCTGCTTCTCCTGTGAGTGGCAGGGCCTGCTTCTCCTATGAGTGGCAGGGCCTGCTTCTCCTGTGAGTGGAAGGGCCTGCTTCTCCTGTGAGTGGCAGGATCTTCTTCTCCTGTGGGTGGCAGGCCCTGCTTTTTCTGTGAGTAGCAGGCCCTGCTTCTCCTGTGAGTGGCAGGGCCTGCTTCTTCTGTGAGTGGCAGAATCTTCTTCTCCTGTGGGTGGCAGGCCCTGCTTTTCCTGTGAGTAGCAGGGCCTGCTTCTACTGTGAGTGGCAGGGCCTGCTTCTTCTGTGAGTGGCAGGGCCTGCTTCTCCTGTGAGTGGCAGGATCTTCTCCTGTGAGTGGCAGGATCTTCTCCTGTGAGTGGCAGAGCCTGCTTTTCCTGTGAGTGGCAGGGCCTGCTTCTCCTGTGAGTGGCAGGGCCTGCTTCTCTTATGAGTGGCAGGGCCTGCTTCTCTTATGAGTGGCAGGGCCTGCTTCTCTTATGAGTGGCAGGGCCTGTCTCTACCGTGAGTGATAGGGTCTGCCTCTACTGTGAGTAGGAGGACCTAGCTGTTTCTCCAGTGATAGGCAGGGCCTTCTTTGTGAGATGGAGGTCCTGCTCCTCCTGTGAGAGGGAGGAGCTGTTTCACCTGTGATGGCAGGACCTTCTTCTGTGAGATGGAGGTCCTGCTTCTCCTGTGAGAGGCAGAGTCTGCTTCTCTTGTGAGAGGGAGGGTAAGCTTCTCCTATGAGAGGCAGAGCTTGTTTCTTCTGTGAGAGATAAGACCTTACTGTCGTAGGCTGATGAGTGTCCAATGTCAGGTACTCTGTGTGCTCCCTTACCTTTTATGTGCTCATATATTTACTTGAGTCATCTCCTTCCTTTGTTATATGTGCATATCGACTTTGTATCAATACAATCATTTTAGTGTTTAGTGCATACACGCACTAATGAGTGTGACATATTTTAAGATAAGCATTTGGACGAGTTTAGCCTCGTATAGCAAGGAAGGAAATGAAACACATGTCGAGCTGACAATCTAGGCTTTATTGGAGTATTGAAAACAAAACTAACGTGCTTGATAATCTTGGTTGGGGTGCCTTACTGATGGTGCCGCTGTACTCAGCTCCACATGTGTGTTATTTATTCGGGTTGACATGTTGTGAATCTTCTCTAAAGGTAGACTAATATACAGTTTATAATGCCCTGTCTAATCTATTAACACTTATTTTCACAAGTAGAGTAACCATTTCTTTGGTTTCATCAAAGTCAAATATCTTAGACTCTGAATGATAGATTCATGTAATTATTTTATTGGTTTCCCGTGTTTTGATTTCTGGTTTAGTGTTGTTGTAGAGAGGCATGTAGAGCTCGGGGATGGTAGAGATAAAGGAGCTTCCCCTGGGAGCTCTCAGGGAACTTCCCCCTGGGAGCTCTCAGGGAACTTCCCCCTGGGTGCTCACAGGGAGCTTCCCCTGGGAGCTCACAGGGAGCTTCCCCTGGGTGCTCACAGGGAGCTTCCCCTGGGAGCTCACAGGGAGCTTCTCCTGGGAGCTCACAGCGAGCTTCCCCTGGGTGCTCACAGGGAACATCCCTGGGAGCTCACAGGGAGCTTCCCCCTGGGAGCTCACAGGGAGCTTCNTAGTATCTATGTGGTATCTATCAGTTTCACTCCAGTTCATCACTTCGCGTAAGTTTAATAGTATGGTTTGTTTTAGTAGTTATAAAATTTTTCTTGTAAATTAATGGTTTTTGGAATTAGCTTTAATCTATGTGACAGTTAATAAGTTTTATTTGTATTGATCACTTTAAGTAAGCTTAAATGTTTTGTTTTTTAATAATTTTCCTTTCTTTGATAGGCAATTATATTCAGTATGAGTTCTTTGTTTACCAGTTATTTGATTGTGATTTCTGTTTTTTCTTTTAGATCTGATGATGAATACGGGAAGTATTCGAAACGTTATGCATTTTAAAGTAAAGAATCTGAAACAAGATGTTCAGTATATCCCTGGTTTTCCTATTCATCTTAATATATATATATATATATATATATATATATATATATATATATATATATATATATATATATATATATATATATATATATATATATATATTAGTATATTTTGGCAGCAGTCTTTCCTGTAGACATATATTATTAAATATGACCGAAAAAGTAAGATTAATAATTCTAACACGAATTTTCTCTATATTTCTTATGTTTCTTTTCACTGTCGGTGGTAATTGAAAAATCAGTTCTCCAAAATTCATTTTTATTTCTAGTCTGACGTGACGCTAGAACGCGTTTCGTAATAACTTATTACATTTTCAAAGACTTTAGGTTACACACACACAACTAACACTAAACAGAGTTTGAACAGCTTTCATTTTATACCTGCATTTCAGTGAGGTGATATGTTACAACAGTTTTGGATGAGGTGAAAACAAACTTTCAACAAAAGCCAGAACACGAAATAACGGGGTATAAGCTAAAGGGAAGAATGGAAGTAACTGCAGAGGGCCTATTGGCCCATATTTCTTGATGCTTCTATATTGGAGCGGAGTCTTGAAGTGGGTAGAATATAATTGTGCATTAATTGGCTGTTGATTGCTGGTGTTGACTTCTTAATGTGTAGTGCCTCGCAGACATCAAGCCGCCTGCTATCGCTGTATCTATCGATGATTTCCGTGTTTTTTGTTAAGACTTCTCTGGTGATGGTCTGGTTGTGGGAAGAGATTATATGTTCCTTGATAGAGCCCTGTTGCTTATGCATCGTTAATCGCCTGGAAAGAGATGTTGTTGTCTTGCCTATATACTGAGTTCTTTGAGGCTTACAGTCCCCAAGTGGGCATTTGAAGGCATAGACGACATTGGTCTCTTTCAAAGCGTTCTGCTTTGTGTCTGGAGAGTTTCTCATGAGTAGGTTGGCAGTTTTCTTGGTTTTATAGTAAATCGTCAATTGTATCTTCTGATTTTTGTCTGTAGGGATAACGTTTCTATTAACAATATCTTTCAGGACCCTTTCCTCCGTTTTATGAGCTGTGGAAAAAAGTTCCTGTAAAATAGTCTAATAGGGGGTACAGGTGTTGTGTTAGTTGTCTCTTCAGAGGTTGCATGGCGTTTCACTTTCCTTCTTATGATGTCTTCAACGAAACCATTGGAGAAACCGTTGTTGACTAGGACCTGCCTTACCCTACAGAGTTTTTCATCGACTTGCTTCCATCCTGAGCTGTGGCTGAGGGCACGGTCGACATAAGCGTTAACAACACTCCTCTTGTACCTGTCTGGGCAGTCACTGTTGGCATTGAGGCACATTCCTATGTTTGTTTCCTTAGTGTAGACTGCAGTGTGGAAACCTTCGCTCCTTTCCATGACTGTTACATCTAGAAAGGGTAGTTTCCCATCCTTCTCCATCTCGTAAGTGAAACGCAACACGGAATTCTGCTCAAATGCCTCCTTCAGCTCCTGCAGATGTCTGACATCAGGTACCTGTGTAAAAATGTCGTCAACATACCTGCAGTATATGGCCGGTTTCAAGTTCATATCGACTAAGACCTTTTGTTCGATGGTACCCATGTAGAAGTTCGCAAACAGGACACCTAGGGGAGAACCCATGGCGACCCCATCTACTTGCTTATACATGTGCCCATCCGGGCTCAAGAAGGGTGCCTCTTTAGTACAAGCTTGGAGTAGTTTCCTTAGAATGCTTTCTGGTATGTCAAGAGGAGTACAAGCTGGATCACGATACACTCTGTCCGCTATCATCCCGATTGTTTCATCCACAGGTACGTTGGTAAACAGTGATTCTACGTCCAACGAGGCTCTTATCCCTGTGGCCCGTGTTCCCCGCAGTAAGTCAACAAATTCCTTTGGAGACTTCAGGCTGAAGGCGCAAGGGACATAAGGAGTCAGCAAGCCGTTGAGTCGCTTCGCCAGTCTGTACGTAGGTGTGGGTATCTGGCTGATGATTGGCCGAAGTGGGTTTCCAGGCTTGTGTGTCTTGACATTTCCATATGCGTATCCAGGTTTGTATTCTCCAATAATCTTTGGCAGGTGGAGTCCGGATTTCTTGGCGTTTACAGTTTCGATCAATTTGTTGACCTTTGCTTTCAATTCGGCTGTAGTGTCCTTCGTTGCTCTTTGGAATTTAGTTTGGTCAGAGAGTATGAGGTTCATTTTCGCCAGATATTCGTCTTTTTTAAGAATGACGTATATTGGCAAATCGTCAGGAGAGGTGACAAGTCGCCAATATACGTCATTCTTAAAAAAGACGAATATCTGGCGAAAATGAACCTCATACTCTCTGACCAAGCTAAATTCCAAAGGGTAACGAAGGACACTACAGCCGAATTGAAAGCAAAGATCAACAAATTGATCGAAACTGTGAACGCCAAGAAATCCGGACTCCACCTGCCAAAGATTATTGGAGAATACAAACCTGGATACGCATATGGAAATGTCAAGACACACACAGCCTGGAATCCCACTTCGGCCAATCATCAGCCAGATACCCACACCCACGTACAGACTGGCGAAGTGACTCAACGGCTTGCTGACTCCTTATGTCCCTTGCGCCTTCAGCCTGAAGTCTCCAAAGGAATTTGTTGACTTACTGCGGGGAACACGGGCCACAGGGATAAGAGCCTCGTTGGACGTAGAATCACTGTTTACCAACGTACCTGTGGATGAAACAATCGGGATGATAGCGGACAGAGTGTATCGTGATCCAGCTTGTACTCCTCTTGACATACCAGAAAGCATTCTAAGGAAACTACTCCAAGCTTGTACTAAAGAGGCACCCTTCTTGAGCCCGGATGGGCACATGTAAAGCAAGTAGATGGGGTCGCCATGGGTTCTCCCCTAGGTGTCCTGTTTGCGAACTTCTACATGGGTACCATCGAACAAAAAGGTCTTAGTCGATATGAACTTGAAACCGGCCATATACTGCAGGTATGTTGACGACATTTTTACACAGGTACCTGATGTCAGACATCTGCAGGAGCTGAAGGAGGCATTTGAGCAGAATTCCGTGTTGCGTTTCACTTACGAGATGGAGAAGGATGGGAAACTACCCTTTCTAGATGTAACAGTCATGGAAAGGAGCGGAGGTTTCCACACTGCAGTCTACACTAAGGAAACAAACATAGGAATGTGCCTCAATGCCAACAGTGACTGCCCAGACAGGTACAAGAGGAGTGTTGTTAACGCTTATGTCGACCGTGCTCTCAGCCACAGCTCAGGATGGAAGCAAGTCGATGAAGAACTCTGTAGGGTAAGGCAGGTCCTAGTCAACAACGGCTTCTCCAATGGTTTCGTTGAAGACATCATAAGAAGGAAGGTGAAACACCATGCAACCTCTGAAGAGACAACTAACACAAACCTGTACCCCTTATTAGACTATTTTACAGGAACTTCTTTTCCACAGCTCATAAAACGGAGGAAAGGGTCCTGAAAGATATTGTTAATAGAAACGTTATCCCTACAGACAAAAATCAGAAGATACAATTGACGATTTACTATAAAACCAAGAAAACTGCCAACCTACTCATGAGAAACTCTCCAGACACAAAGCAGAACGCTTTAAAAGAGACCAATGTCGTCTATGCCTTCAAATGCCCACTTGGGGACTGTAAGCCTCAAAGAACTCAGTATATAGGCAAGACAACAACATCTCTTTCCAGGCGATTAACGATGCTTAAGCAACAGGGCTCCATTAAGGAACATATAATCTCTTCCCACAACCAGACCATCACCAGAGAAGTCTTAACAAAAAACACGGAAATCATCGATAGAAACAGCGATAGCAGGCGGCTTGATATCTGCGAGGCACTACACATTAAGAAGTCGACACCAGCAATCAACAGCCAATTAATGCACAACTATATTCTACCCACTTCAAGACTCCGCACCAATATAGAAGCATCAAGAAATATGGGCCAATAGGCCCTCTGCAGTTACTTCCATTCTTCCCTTTAACTTACAAAATATTATACCCATTGTTTCGTGTTCTGTCTTGTGTTGAAAGTTTGTTTTCACCTCATCCAAAACTGTTGTAACATATCACCTCACCCAAATGCAGGTATAAAATCAAAGCTGTCTAAACTGTTTAGTTGTTTGCATATATATATATATAATATAATATATATATATATATATTATATATATATATATATATATATATATATATATATATATATATATTATAGTATATATATATATATATATATATATATATATCATATATATATAATCCTAGGAACCCTAACCCATAAAAGGTCAGTCAGTCCACACCAACTGGAGAAAGCATCAATATGCGGTGTTGTTCACTTCACCAAAGCTCAGGGGAATGTAGATACTGTGGTTGGTCGGGACAAAGTTCGTATCATTAAGCGTAAGGACATGTTGTTTCATCCTTCTACATTCCTTTGATAAACAAAATGTCAGGCCACCAGTTATAGCCGAAAACACATGTGTTTTGTGGTCAAGTTACGTGTTTACTGAGGCTTGGGAGAGGTTTGTTGACAAACTGTCACTCGTGATGGTACGCAGCGCCACTGCGGCCAAACACCAAAACACACGGAAGCGCGGCTAATTTAAACTATGGCAGAATAGTTCCTTTAATAATTACTTACCTCATCTTATAAAATGAGTAATACTGAGTTATCCTGTGATAACTAAGCCAAATTGATATAATACTCGACTAAACATTGAGCAAGTGTGACAAAAAGGTAAAAATGCCGTATTAATTAAATCACAATTTGAGAAATTGTGTATGCGATCCTTAATTCTGTCTCCAGTTAAGGTGTCGTAGGCGACTCATGTCTACCTGCGTATGTTGTACGCGCCCCTCCACTGTACCAGGCCATGTACATGTACTATATTGCACTAGCCTTGTAGTACCTTGTAATACTAAGTAGCCCTTTTGTGTATAACTCTGAGAGCGGCCTGAACTTACACACCGTGTACAATGGAACTACAACACATACATTAAATAATGTAGAAACATTACCAACTTCATTCAATCTTAAAATGTTCATCGTATCATGTGTTTCATCGAGTCATCAACACTTTCTCTCCTCACAATTCGTGTCTTAAAGTTCAAAGTTCAAAACACACGTTGAATTCAACCTTCATCATCACTCCTGCCTCTGTGACTCACTCTCAGGTACTCATCTCTCACTCACCCCTCCCCCCCCCTCCACCGTGAGTCCTTTGCCACCGAGTGTTGGAGTGAGTCAACAAAGTTCAGGAAAGTGTGAACATGGCTCTTCACGGCTTCATCAAACTAACATCAACCTCATACATTAGTGATGATCTTTGGTGCTCTGAAGCTGTCCCGACTCTCCTGCTTCTAATGCCTCCTCCTGCTGCTCTTATTGTTTCCTCCTACTGTTCCTGCTGCGTCTACTGCCTCCTTTTACTGCTGCTCCTACTGCCTCATCTTGCTGCTGTTCCTACTGCCTCTTCCTGCTGCTTCTACTGCCTCTTCCTGCTGCTCCTACTGCCTCTTCTTGCTGCTGCCCTACTGCCTCTTCTGCGCTGTTCCTACTGCCTCTTCCTGCTGCTCCTACTGCCTCTTCCTGCTCCTCCTACTGCCTCTTCCTGCTGTTCCTACTGCCTCTTCCTGCTGCTCCTACTGCCTCTTCCTGCTGCTCCTACTGCCTCTTCCTGCTGCTCCTACTGTCTCTTCCTGCTGTTCCTACTGCCTCTTCCTGCTGCTCCTACTGTCTCTTCCTGCTGCTCCTACTGCCTCTTCCTGCTGTTCCTACTGCCTCTTCCTGCTGTTCCTACTGCCTCTTCCTGCTGTTCCTACTGCCTCTTCCTGCTGCTCCTACTGCCTCTTCCTGCTGCTCCTACTGTCTCTTCCTGCTGTTCCTACTGCCTCTTCCTGCTGCTCCTACTGCCTCTTCCTGCTGCTCCTACTGTCTCTTCCTG
Source organism: Procambarus virginalis (assembly GCA_020271785.1). Taxonomy (NCBI): domain Eukaryota; kingdom Metazoa; phylum Arthropoda; class Malacostraca; order Decapoda; family Cambaridae; genus Procambarus; species Procambarus virginalis. The sequence continues at coordinate 17,921 of WNGS01168251.1, read as the reverse complement.
CTGTTCCTACTGCCTCTTCCTGCTGTTCCTACTGCCTCTTCCTGCTGCTCCTACTGCCTCTTCCTGCTGCTCCTACTGTCTCTTCCTGCTCCTCCTACTGCCTCTTCCTGCTGTTCCTACTGCCTCTTCCTGCTGTTCTACTGCCTCTTCTTGCTGCTGTTCCTACTGCCTCTTCCTGCTGTTCCTACGCCTCTTCCTGCTGCTCCTACTGCCTCTCCTGCTGTTCCTACTGCCTCTTCCTGCTGTTCCTACTGCCTCTTCCTGCTGCTCCTACTGCCTCTTCTGCTGCTCCTACTGTCTCTTCCTGCTGCTCCTACTGCCTCTTCCTGCTGTTCCTACTGCCTCTTCCTGCTGCTCCTACTGCTCTTCCCTGCTGCTCCTACTGTCGTCTTCCTCTGCTCCTACTGCCTCTTCCTGCTGTTCCTACTGCCTCTTCCTGCTGCTCCTACTGCCTCTTCCTGCTGCTCCTACTGCCTCTTCTCCTGCCCTCCTACTGCCTCTTCACTGCTGCTTCTACTGCCTCTTCCTGCTGCTCCTACTGCCTCTTCCTGCTGCTCTACTTCCTCTTCCTGCTGCTCCTACTGCCTCTTCCTGCTCCTCCTACTGCCTCTTCCTGCTGCTCCTACTGCCTCTTCCTGCTGTGTCCTACTGCCTCTTCCTGCTGTTTCCTACTGCCTCTTCCTGCTGCTCTACTGCCTCTTCCTGCTGCTCCTACTGCCTCTTCCGCTGCTTCCTACTGCCTCTTCCTGCTGTTCCTACTGCCTCTTCTTCTGCTGTTCCTACTGCCTCTTCCTGCGTTCCTACTGCCTCTTCCTGCTGCTCCTACTGTCTCTTCCTGCTGTTCC
>WNGS01168250.1:0-15333 GCA_020271785.1 Procambarus virginalis | reverse complement strand
TTGCTGTCTTCTTATATGTGCTATCAATCTGCTGTATAAGAACATAAGAACAAAGGCACTCTCTCTAGAAACTCTCCTGTTCTAAAGTGACCTCCCCATTTTTAATCCTTTTGTAGCAAGCTCTCTTTTTACCTATAAGGTTCTTCAAATTCTTTGTTATCCACTTTGGGTCATTAGTATTCGATCTATTCAATTTGTGTGGTATACTACGTTCCTGTGCTTTGTTTAGAATATTCTTAAATAAGTTATACATTGAATCCACATCGACATCCCCATTTACATCACCTATCGCTGGGTTCATGTCTCGCTCCAAGACCGGCCCACACCCCATACCCAAGACTTTCCAATCAATTTGACCCAAACAATTTCTTAGGCTATTAAAATCAGCTTTTCGAAAATCTGGCACTTTAACAGAATTTTCTCCTACAGGTCTATTCCATTCTATGCCAAATCTGATTTCTTTGTGATCACTGTTCCCAACTCACTCCCTATTTCGATGTCATTAATTTGTGTTTCCCTGTTAGTTAACACTAAATCTAAAATATTATTTTCCCGTGTTGGTTCCTTAATGTGTTGCGTAAGAAAGCAATCGTCAATTAATTCTAGAAAATCTTCTGCTTCACTATTCCCTGTTTTGTTCAACCAGTTTATTCCACTAAAATTAAAGTCACCCATGACATAAATACTGTTAGATCTAGATGCCCTAGATATTTCATCCCATAGATGCTTTGCTTCTAATCTGTCTAAATTTGGTGGCCTATATATAACTCCAATTATAATATTATTTGCTTTTTCGGTTAATTCTATCCAAATAGTTTCTGTGTCTGGCTCAGTTTTGATTCCCTCTTTGAGACTACATTTCAAATTGTCCCTAACGTATATGGCTACTCCACCACCTCGTCTGATATATCTATCTGTGGTGTCTATTAATCTTGTTTAAATTACCAATCAAGTTGTCAATGTAATCAGAGCTTTAATATACCAATGTGCTTTAATATACTTACTAATCTCTCTCATCTCATTTTTTTCTTGCAATGTATCTGTTATCATTGTATTAATTCTACTAGAATTAACCTATTTAAAATTATCTGTTAGATTAAGGACCTGCTCGAAACGCTGTGAGTACTAGTGGCTTTACAAGATTGCAAATACTATGCTATGTATGGTCACAAATCCAATGTACCTTCTTGTATATAAATAAATAAACAAATAAATAAATAAACATAAGAACAAAGGCAGCTGCAGAAGGCCTATTGGCCCATACTTAAATGTTAAGAATTTAAAACAAAAGGATCAATGCATAAATGTTCGTAATAAGGCAAATCGGACACTCGGATTTATTAATCGCAGCGTAAGTAACAAGACACCTGGTGTGGTTCTCAAGCTATATCTAGCTCTGGTTAGGCCCCATTTAGATTATGCAGTTCAGTTTTGGTCGCCATATTATAGAATGGATATAAATTCACTTGAACGTGTCCAGCGTAGGATGACTAAGTTAATTCCCCAAATTAGAAATCTTTCATATGAAGAAAGATTAACAAAGCTTAATTTGCATTCACTGGAAAGGCGAAGAGTTAGGGGTGACATGATAGAGGTTTACAAGTGGATGAATGGACACAACAAAGGGGATATTAATAGGGTATTGAAAGTATCAACACAGGACAGAACGCGAAACAATGGGTATAAATTGGATAAGTTTAGATTTAGGAAAGACTTGGGTAAATACTGGTTCAGTAACAGGGTTGTTGATTTGTGGAACCAATTGCCGCGTAACATTGTGGAGGTGGGGTCCCTCGATTGTTTTAAGCATGGGTTGGACATATATATGAGTGGGATTGGGTGGTTATAAATAGGAGCTGCCTCGTATGGGCCAATAGGCCTTCTGCAGTTACCTTTGTTCTTATGTTCTATGGCCTTATACGAGGCAGCTCCTATTTATAACCACCCAATCCCACTCATATACATGTCCAACCCATGCTTGAAACAATCGAGGGACCCCACCTCCACAATGTTACGCGGCAATTGGTTCCACAAATCAACAACCCTGTTACTGAACCAGTATTTACCCAAGTCTTTCCTAAATCTAAACTTATCCAATTTATACCCATTGTTTCGCGTTCTGTCCTGTGTTGATACTTTCAATACCCTATTAATATCCCCTTTGTTATGTCCATTCATCCACTTGTAAACCTCTATCATGTCACCCCTAACTCTTCGCCTTTCCAGTGAATGCAAATTAAGCTTTGTTAATCTTTCTTCATATGAAAGATTTCTAATTTGGGGAATTAACTTAGTCATCCTACGCTGGACACGTTCAAGTGAATTTATATCCATTCTATAATATGGCGACCAAAACTGAACTGCATAATCTAAATGGGGCCTAACCAGAGCAAGATATAGCTTGAGAACCACACCAGGTGTCTTGTTACTTACGCTGCGATTAATAAATCCGAGTGTCCTATTTGCCTTATTACGAACATTTATGCATTGATCCTTTTGTTTTAAATTCTTACTAATTATAACTCCCAGATCCCTTTCGCAATCCGACTTCGCAATCTCAACACCATCTAGCTCGTATCTTGTAACTCTATCATCATTACCTAGCCTCAGAACTTTACATTTATCAGCATTAAACTGCATCTGCCAGTCCTTTGACCATTTCAAAACCCTATCTAGATCAACTTGAAGTGATAGTGAGTCCTCCTCCGAATTAATTTCCCTACCGATTTTCGTATCATCGGCAAATTTGCAAATGTTGCTACTCAAACCTGAATCTAAATCATTTATATATATTATAAACAACAGAGGTCCCAAGACAGAGCCTTGAGGCACTCCACTTACAACATTTTCCCACTCTGACTTGACTCCATTTATACTAACTCTCTGTTTCCTTTGGTATAGCCATGCCCTAATCCAGCTTAATATAGCACCCCCAATACCATGAGCCTCTATCTTTTTAATCAGTCTTTCATGTGGCACTGTATCGAAAGCTTTGCTAAAGTCAAGGTACACAACATCACAATCCTTACCACTATCAACTGCCTCAACTATGCTAGAATAAAAAGATAACAAATTTGTTAAACATGAACGGCCATTTATAAAACCATGTTGCGACTCAATTATTAATTTATGTTTTTCAAGATGAAGACGAATTTTATTTGCTATTATAGATTCGAGTAACTTTCCCACAATAGACGTTAAGCTAATTGGTCGATAGTTAGACGCAAGTGATCTATCTCCTTTCTTAAAAACTGGTATCACATTAGCAACTTTCCAAAACTCTGGCACTGTGCCTGACTCTATTGATTTATTAAATATGATTGACAGTGGGTCACAAAGCTCCTCTTTGCATTCTTTCAGCACTCTGGCAAACACTTCATCCGGCCCTGGGGATTTGTTTGGTTTGAGTTTTACTATTTGTTTAATAACATCCTCCCTGGTAACTGCTAAACTCGTCAACCTGTCCTCGTCCCCACCCACATAGACTTGTTGGGCTGAAGGCATATTGTTAAGTTCCTCTTTAGTAAATACAGATACAAAATATTTATTAAAAATACTACTCATCTCTTCATCACTATCTGTTATTTGACCTGTCTCAGTTTTTAATGGACCTATCCTTTCCCTAGTCTTAGTTCGATATAACTGAAAAAACCCTTTAGGATTTGTCTTTGCTTGCCCTGCTATACGAACTTCATAGTTTCTTTTTGCTTTCCTTATCTCTTTTTTAACATTTCTAACTAGTTGTACGAATTCCTGTTCTAAAGTGACCTCCCCATTTTTAATCCTCTTGTACCAAGCTCTCTTTTTACCTATAAGATTCTTCAAATTCTTTGTTATCCACTTTGGGTCATTAGTAATCGATCTATTCAATTTGTGTGGTATACTACGTTCCTGTGCTTTGTTTAGAATATTCTTAAATACGTTATAAATTGAATCTACATCGAAATCCCCATTTACATCACCCATCGCTGGGTTCATGTCTCGCTCCAAGACCGGCCCCCACCCCATACCCAAGACTTTCCAATCAATTTGACCCAAAAAATTTCTTAGGCTATTAAAATCAGCTTTTCGAAAATCTGGCACTTTAACAGAATTTTCTCCTACAGGTCTATTCCATTCTATGCCAAATCTGATTTCTTTGTGATCACTGTTCCCTAGCTCACTCCCTATTTCGATGTCATTAATTTGTGTTTCCCTGTTAGTTAACACTAAATCTAAAATATTATTTATTTATTTATATAAATAAAATATAATTTTATTTAAATAAATAAATAAATAAATAAATAAGTCCTCAAGGTAAGGTAAGGTAACCCACTCTGAGCGCGTTTTCTTCCAACCACCATAATTAATTCATCTTTAATTATCTATTTTGTTATAATGAGCTATTATGCTTCTTCATTTAAGGATTATCTATTATTTAATCATTTATGATTGTATTATTAATTAATTATTTATTTATAAAATAATTAATTATTATTATTTTAAAATTAAAATAAGTCCTCCACTCCGTGAACGTTTTCTTCCAACCACAGAAATAGTCACTGCTTTTAAAATAAAAGTGGTGAAATTCTGTGGGGAAGAATACGCATTACCGTGCTCCACTGTCTAAACGACTAAGTGGCGTGCGCGCGTAGAGCTGGGTACTTAAAAGCGCAGGCACGGCGAGGCGCCATCTTGCTCCCCTCCGCCTCGCCAGGAACACTACAAAACGCCCACCCTTTGATTTTGATTGTTGCCGCCGAAGGCGGCTAGTTTATTGTGCACCCCATACTCATCCTGTGAGCGGTAGCGCAAAAGCATTACAGAGGGCACAAAAGGTCTTTATCAGACCTCATCTTAGATTATTACACAAACAATTTCATCTATCCTTCACACCTTATAGTTACAATGTCAGCTAGTTACAGAGAAAGTGCTATTTCAAGAGCTACATATTTACAGTAAGTCATCATACATTAATGGTAGGTCTTATCACTAATACATAATAGTTTGACCAATGGGGACATTACAGAGTCATAGGGGAGCTTCTGTTTCTTGTTAGTCTTCAAAATACACTACTTGTTTCTGAATCTCGTATGTCGTTCATCTACTGGAAGCGAAATGTGGATACAGTGCAAGTATTTCAGGTAATTTTCCCATGGTAATAAGATAGGTTGCCATATCATACAGAGTGAGTTTAGATCTATCTCTAAATGGCTCAATTTTACTACAATCCAAGATATAGTGTTCTAGTGTGTGTCCCTGTCTTTGTCCACACACTTTACACTTTACTTCATCTAGATCCCTATACAAGCCGAACTGCCAGAGATACTTGTAGCCAAGTCATATACGAGCTGTGACAACATTTGTTAGTCTACTGACTTTATTACTTGCCCCATACACATGTTTTACTTCACACATTTCAATGTGATGAACAATGGACCTGCTAATTCCAGTTTGCACAGTTCTACTTTCTTCAAATCCATCCAGGAGTTCTCGTCTAATGACACTTTTAAGGGACCTATTTGATAACTCAAGATTCCGTTCAACACTGTCTTTATTTACTGCAGCCTTAGCAAGGGCGTCAACTTTGTCATGTTCCTGCAGGCCAATGTGAGAAGGAATCCACAACATTTTTATATTTACCCTCTTGCTAAGTATTCTTATATATCTACGTCTAGCTTCCAAGACAAGCACGTTATTACTTGATTGCAAACTGTTTATTGCTCGTAGTGAGGAAAGGGAGTCAGAAATAATTAAGCTGTCTACTTCAGTGTTGTCAATAATTTCGAGTGCTACCAGTATCGCTACCAACTCGGCTTGCATAGTGGACGCCCAGTTACTAATTCGGATATTCCTTTCAATTGTGCTGCCATCGGGCTGATGAGCAATAACAGCACTTCCTGCCCTCCCTGTAGCTGTATTGAGTGATCCGTCAGTGTATATTGTCTGTGCAATGTTGTTTTCAGCTTGTATATTGTGAATGTGTTCTATGGTGCTTAATTTAGCAGCAAGCTGAGCATGAGGGTTGTTTGTGATTAGTTTCTTGGTGGGGTATGCAGGGGTCAGGATGTCAAAAGGTACTATCTGCCAGGGTGGAAGGCCCACCCTCCTCCCGGGAATCCCAGCTTCACCGTTTTACGTTCCAAGGGAAGACGTAAAGCAGTTTGTTGGGGACACATCTTGATGGATTTGTTACCTTGGGGGTGCTCCGTCGGAACCCCCCAAAGTGACAAGCCAAGAATACCAAGCTTTAGAATTACCGTAAATGCTCATGCAACTTTAAATTAGAGATGTCTCTTCAATGTATTTGATTAATACATTATCATTAATGGCTATCCATTAATTTTATATCTGTATATTAATTTATGGCTATTCACTAATCATTATTAGTCACCATAATTAATTCATCTTTAATTATCTATTTTGTTATAATGAGCTATTATGCTTCTTCATTTAAGGATTATCTATTATTTAATCATTTATGATTGTATTAATAATTATTTATTTATTAAATAATTAATTATTATTATTTTAAAATTAAAATAAGTCCCCCACTCCGTGAGCGTTTTCTTCCAACCACAGAAAAGTACCTAATTTCATCTTCATAGTTGCCTACCTTGTTGCTTTAAAATTGCACTGTATCTAGTGCTTCCCATTCTCCCAAACTTCATGTACCTAATCCAAACAACCTTACCTTTGTGATCATTGCTGTTTTTTTTATGTCCTATCAGTTACCAGTCTCCGTGGTGTAGTTTTTTTATTTTTATTTTTAAAACAGAGCAAGTACAGCGTACAGTAACCATATATCAGGAAAGCACAGAAGAACAAAGAACACAGAATAACAACAACATAAATAACAAGTAACACAGATCAACATAACACAAAAGTGAAAACAAAGAATAACATAAAACACATAAGAACACACACACAAAAACAAAAGCAGCACTACCCAGATGGGGCGTGCCAAAAGCATCAGTAATGACAAAAGCGCACAAAGAGCACAATAAAACATAAACAAGCAATACACAAACACAAAAGAACACAAACGCAAAACACACGCACCATGCGCCATACCACACAACACACCACAGAATCGAGAACACAATAACAGAACATGGTAATATATAACACTGGAAATACAACATAGTAAATAAAATGCAGGAAAATAACAAGGGAATACAACAAAGCAATACACAGCACAGTACATAGATCAAAGGAAACAGAACACATTTGCATGACATAGTAAAATATCAAAATAAAAAATAAAGAACAAAGAATCGGTATAGCACAAACCAACATTGGAAAACATAACACAGTAAATAGGACACAGATAAGAGAACAAATCTTAAATAAGCATAAACAAAAATGGAATCTTACACAAAGGTAACAATGAATTACAGTCAAAAAAGAAAAAACACTAGAGAATTATAACCCAGCAATAACTAGGTAAGAAAACAGGAAAAAAAAAGGAACCCGTAACACATAGCTCAACAAAACAACGAAAGAAATAAAGCAACACAAAGCAAGAACCACACACAGTCAATCATCTTCATATTTATCCGGATAGTAACGACGCGGGTACTTCTTTCTGTAGGCATCCCACTGTGCCCACATTTCCATAGGCGCGTTAGCGTGACTACGTGATCCTCGCGGTCGATGCATAAAGTCAGGAACCTCCAGCTCGGCTCCCTCCACCACGGGGGTGGTAGGCACGGGAAGAGGCCGCACAGAGGGCTTTGATACAGACGGTGGAACCACAAGGGACTGAAGCACAGGAGTCGGCCGGACACAGGCCGGCAACATAGCGGGCGGAGTCGCAGGGGACGCAAGCACAGAGGGCGATGGTGCAGGGGCCGACACCACAGGGGACGGAGTAACAAAGGACGGCTTAGCAGAGGGCAAAAGCGTGGAAGGCACAGACATGGACGCCAGAGGCACGGAGGCTGCCGGAACAGAAGCATGCATAAGAATCGGCACCAAGCCCCTTTCCTCTCTCGCAATCTCGGCCGGTGCCACAACCTCCCAACTCGGGGAAACAGCAGCCGGTGACGCAGAGGCAGCCGGAGAAGACACCGGACCAGGGCCAGGCGACAATCCCACCACAGGACCCATCACCACTGCAACACGGCCCACAGGAGCCGCAGGCACTCCAACAGCGTCGCACACTTCACCATCCCCAGAAGACGAACTTCTGGAGTCCTCAAATTCCTTTATGTCGGCCCAGGCCGCATCACGAGGCGGTGACAGACTCAAAGCTTGCCGCGAACGCTTGGACACAGGTCGCAGATCGTCGGAACTATCACCTCCGCTAGGAAGCACCGTAGCAGAACCGCTGGTTGTCCGCACAACTCCCCGCAGCGCACGATCACTCAACATCGCAGCCTCAACGACCCGGGGAACAGGACCACACACCGCAGGAGACATCACAGTGTGCACGTCGACACGGGTCGAAGACACAGCTGCCGGAGACAGTACAGGCCGAGGCGCAGCCTCGATGTCCGGAGTCACGAGACCACACACCACAGGAGACACAACTGGAGACGAGGCAGGCAGGGGAGGCGGAGGTGCGGGAGCCGGGGATGAACTTCCTTCCACTTCGACACCCACAGCCACATCGAGGCTGGCATCAGAGACCGGCAACGGGGCACCAGAGGACTGGGAAGTAACACTTTCCACAGCAGCACCTTCCGACAGGTCCGGGACTGCCAACGGGGGAAAGTCCTCCTCCCTGAAGAGGTCCACAGGCCTGACCCGGCTCGCATCACATACCGCAGCCTGATGGCCCGAGAGTCCGCACCGGAAACACGTCCGGGGCTGACCACCATAGAACACGCGTACCATGAAGCCCAGAAGCTGGAGAGACGAAGGGATGGAGTCCTTCAAGCGCAGCGCCACAGTGCGGGTCCCATTCGGGATACCCTTCCACCGCCCGGAGGAGACTGCATTCATTCGGACATTCAAGACCCGCCCATACCGGGTAAAATGACGCTGGAGAAGAGAGTCAGGGAACTCAAAAGGAGCACCATGAACTGCCACATAGGTTGTCTCACTGCACCTGTCCGACACAACCACCGAACCAGGCACCCTCAGGCAGAGTAAATGTCCTCCTGTCATAGCGGTCCACAAAGTCACGATACACAACCGTAGAGCAGAATTTCACAACAGCTCGATGCTCGGAAACAAGTTGAATGCCGCACACAGACGCCACATCCACTCGCAACATGTCGGTCATCACCACCTCAACTGCCGGGTAAGACACTGGGCCAGTAAATTCTAGGCCAATGGTATCTCTTTGCATCACAGGGGGAAGAGGGGCCACCATCCCTCCAGCCGCAACGGCCCCAAGGGTCCGCTCACACACACAAACTACCATGGGTCAGCAAACCAGGAGCCCACAGGCGACACGTCCACCTCCGCCCAGAGCCAGGCGGACACTGGCAAAACTTCACTGGACAAACTTCAGATGGAGTTTCACCATGGGTTCTGAGAGAATGTGCACCTGAGCTCAGCATTCCTCTTCAACTGATTTTTCAGGCATCCCTGTTTACAGAAGTTGTAGCTGATGTGTGGAAAAAGGCTAACATAGTTCCAATTTACAAGAGTGGAAGCAGGGAAGACCCCTTTAATTATAGACCGGTATCATTGACAAGTGTAATAGTCAAAATATTGGAAAAAATAATTAAAACTAAATGGGTAGAACACCTGGAGAGAAATGATATAATATCAGACAGACAGTATGGTTTTCGATCTGGAAGATCCTGTGTATCGAATTTACTCAGTTTTTATGATCGAGCAACAGAGATATTACAGGAAAGAGATGGTTGGGTTGACTGCATCTATCTGGACCTAAAAAAGGCTTTCGACAGAGTTCCACATAAGAGGTTGTTCTGGAAACTGGAAAATATTGGAGGAGTGACAGGTACGCTTCTAACATGGATGAAAAATTTTCTGACTGACAGAAAAATGAGGGCTGTGATCAGAGGCAATGTATCGGACTGGAGAAATGTCACAAGTGGAGTACCACAGGGTATAGTTCTTGCACCAGTGATGTTTATTGTCTACATAAATCATCTACCAGTTGGTATACAGAATTATATGAACATGTTTGCTGATGATGCTAAGATAATAGGAAGGATAAGAAACTTAGATGATTGTCATGCCTTTCAAGATGACCTAGACAAAATAAGTATATGGAGCACCACTTGGCAAATGGAATTTAATGTTAATAAATGCCATTTTATGGAATGTGGAATAGGAGAACACAGACCCCACACAACCTATATATTATGTGGGGAAATCTTTAAAGAATTCTGATAAAGAAAGAGATCTAGGGGTGGTTCTAGATAGAAAACTATCACCTGAGGACCACATAAAGAATATTGTGCGAGGAGCCTATGCCACGCTTTCTAACTTCAGAATTGCTTTTAAATACATGGATGGCGATATACTAAAGAAATTGTTCACGACTTTTGTTAGGCCAAAGCTAGAATATGCAGCGGTTGTGTGGTGCCCATATCTTAAGAAGCACATCAACAAACTGGAAAAGGTGCAAAGACATGCTACTAAGTGGCTCCCAGAATTGAAGGGCAAGAGCTACGAAGAGAGGTTAGAGGCATTAAATATGCCAAAACTAGAAGACAGAAGAAAAAGAGGTGATATGATCACTACATACAAAATAGTAACAGGAATTGATAAAATCGGTAGGGAAGATTTCCTGAGACCTGGAACTTTAAGAACAAGAGGTCATAGATATAAACTAGCTAAACACAGATGCCGAAGAAATATAAGAAAATTCACTTTCGCAAACAGAGTGGTAGACGGTTGGAACAAGTTAGGTGAGAAGGTGGTGGAGGCCAAGACCGTCAGTAGTTTCAAAGCGTTATATGACAAAGAGTGCTGGGAAGACAGGACACCACGAGCGTAGCTCTCATCCTGTAACTACACTTAGGTAATTACACTCCTCTGTGGTGTAGTGGTAAGACAGTGGCCCGGCGTTCCGCAAGCGTTTTGTCATGGGTTCGTATCCTGGCCGGGGAGGATTTACTGGGCGCAAATCCCAAATCAAATCAAACTATAGCCTCTGTTTAACTCAACAGCAAAATGAGTACTTGGTTGTAAAAACAATTCTTCGCGGCAGGGATCGTATTCCAGGGACCTGCCCGAAACACTACGCGTACTAGTGGCTGTACAAGAATGTAACAACTCTTGTATATATCTAAAAAAAAAATTGCTGTATGGTGCCTATTAATCTTTATTTAAATTATCAATCAAGCTGTCAATGCAATCAATCAGAGCTTTAATAAACCAATGGTTTTTTATATACTTACTAATCTCTCTCATCTCATTTTTTTTCTTGCAATGTATCTGTTATCATTTTATTAATTCTGCTAGAATTTACCTACTTAAAATTATCTGTTAGATATAATTAAGAACCTGCCCGAAACGCTGCGCGTAATGGTGGCTTTACAAGATTGTAAATACTATGCTATGTATTCTCACAAACCCAATGTACCTTCTTGTATAAATAAATAAATAAATAAATAAATAAGTAGTAGCTGCGGACAGCAGAACACTTAGGGGCCGGTGCTGCACCCACTCCTCACCCCCCCCCCCCCCCGATGGGCAAGTGCCTGCTGGCCGCGGGAGGAGCGTCAGCGTGGAGGGGCGATGACTTCTCGCCTGACGTAGGGGGCCGTGCCACCAGTAAGGGCGTTGCCGCGAATTCTGCGTTGCAGGGCATCGTGGAGTTTGCCTTGTCTGCGTCCACATCCGTGCCCGTACACCCGTTACCTCTGCCGTTAAAAAAAGTCAGGATTTCCTGAACTGAAAAAAGGTACAGAGTCGGGCATACGTGTCTGGTAAATGTTGCTAGATAAGCAGCATCTGGGAAGTGACCAATGGAGCACCACCTGGTGCATGGGTAGGCAAGGTGAGCGTCGTGGTGTCCATGTGAACTGGGCGTACTACCGCGTGAGTGCCACGCGTGCTGTGCACTGCCAAGCCAGGTTGTCCTCGTGGGCGTCGTCGTCGCTGTATCCCGCCCTCGCAGAGGCTAGCCCAGCAAGGCTGGGCCCAGGGCGGGTGAGTAGGTCCTGCGTGCGCCCATCCGTGCAGTCCGTCGAGAGTGTTCCTCGGGCGCGATCCAATGTTCGCCGTCCATGAGGTGTTCCCCGATGGTCTGTAGTCGTTCTGGAATTATTACGGCAGGTAGAGTTGGCAGGGGTGGGCATGTGGCATAAGTAGGACAGTGTGGAGAAGCAGGGGCCTCCAGAAGACTTGCTTAGGGAAGAAAATTAGTTAGAGAAAAGGGAAGAAAAGGGAAGGGAAAAGTCTTAAGGAAGAAAATCAGTTAGAGAACCATTTTAACTCCCTACAACAGCAACACACTGCAACCCAAGACGAATCAGACCAACTTAAGCTCCTTGATTCTGTCATCATCTCATCACAGGGATTTTCCCCATGAAACTGACAGAGAAGACTGTACTGCCATCGTGATCCAGGAATTGCGTACTAAGTTGAATTATTCAATCGAAGCAAGTGACATCAAGTCAGCTTATAGAGTGGGTACGAAATCATCTGGTACAAATAACAGGAAGATTCGTGTGAAGTTAGATAGCTGCTCCCGCAAGTCAGACCTTATCACTGCTGCAGTCGGTAGGAAATCCAATGTTTATGTGAACGAATGTCTAACCAGATTCAGACAAAATCTCTTATTTAAACTACGTGGAATCTGCAAAAGATCCCCTGCTATTAAACATTGTTTTGTGCGCGATGGTAAAATAATAGCTAGGAAGACTGACTCTGGAAAAACTTATGTCATAACCACTGAGGCACACCTCACTTCTTTCCTGGATGACTGTGGGATATCAGCTGAATAACCAGAACATAATTTGTAGTCTCACATACAACCAAAGTGTACTTAAGCTCTGCCTTTCCTTTCCAAAGTTTTTTAATTTTATTTTTATTTTATTTTTTGTTTGTCATCTTTGCCTGTTTTTTACTCTTAATTATTTGTTCTTAGTTAATCCCCTTGTCACTAAACCTAGGGATCTTATTACCCTGTTATATTTAAAGTAACTTGGTATTTGTTTCATGTAATCATTTATTGGAATTAAGTAATAGTATAATTGTTTATATCATCTACCACAGTATCATAGTAAAATCTTCCACATTAATATACTCTCACTGTTTATTTTTACACTTAGATTTATATTAGAGTAAAATTCAAGATTTACTCAGATATACATGTCATCTTTTTTTTTTTCTTTTTTTTTCGGAATTATCTATTTGAGCTCACTTTGTTTTCTTAGGTTCATACCAACTATAGGATTTTAATTAACCATTACTAAGCTAATTATCCTCAAGTTCATTTTACTTTATGATTATTATTTTTCTTATTATTTTTTATTTTACATTTATATTGTCAGTCTCTACTGATTTTTTGTTTTTTATTTTATCTAACTTCTGTGTCCTTCCTGGCTATCTATTGGATCTTTATTTTACTTCTAAATTGTTACTATTTTATTGTATTTGCTTTTATTCTTGTGTTTTGCTATATCGTGTATCTTGTATCGTGATCCTCTGCATCTCTATGCACACTGATATTGATCCTGATCAAAATCTTCTGTCTCATATCTACACCAACCAGCACATTGATCATCATTATTGCAAGTATTTCACAGCACACCAGGCTAAAAACAAACTCCAAAATAACACCTGTTTATCAGTTTACAACCAAAATGTTAGATCACTTGGTAAACATTTTGACGATTTAAATGCATTACTCACAGCACTAGGTACTAACTTATCGTTCATTATTTTAACAGAAACTTGGCTAAATAAAGACTATACCCAACTCTACAACTTAGCTGGTTATAAAGCCATTCATAACTGTAGGCCTAATAAAAAAGGTGGTGGCACAGCTATATATTACCGAGATACATTTATCTGCAACAGTATTATTAGTGACAGAGATGACTACTGTGAATATACTTTTGCTCAGTTTACAATTAAATCCCTTAAATCCTCTTTGACTATTGGAGCCATCTATAGATTTCCCAATACTAACATAGCTTCTTTCTCAGACAACCTAAGGAATCTTATTATAAACAACAATCTCAACAAAAACCACATCATTCTGGGAGGAGACTTTAATATTGACCTGGGTCAACAAAATTGCTCTCAAGTTGACTATTTCCTTAACAGCATGAACTCCTGTATGCTAATCCCCACAATCACCAAACCTACCCGAGTCACTCAAACATCAGCCACTACCTTGGACCACATATGGACAAACATAACAGCTCCCCTTGTATCTGGTATAATCTACGACAGAACAACTGACCACTATCCTACCTTTCTCACAGCGAACATGGACATAACACCACCAAAAAGCAAGAAACTTTCATTTAGGCTACACAGTGAATCAGCTTTAGGCAATCTTACAGATGCACTTCACAATATTAACTGGGATTCTGAATTCAATAATACCCAGGATATAAATTCATTAGCTAACCTCTTCCTCTCCAAAACTCTAAGCCTCTACAACCTTCATTGTCCCCTTCTTACCAAGCAAGTAACTGACAAAAGATTAAACAATCCATGGCTCACAAGTGGCATTCTCAACTCAATCAACAAGAAACATGAATATGAAAAGAAACTTAGGATTGGCCTAGTTTCAAAGGAAGTAGCTAAAAGGTACTCATCAATGCTTACCAGTATCATAAGAAAGGCAAAACTTGCATATTATGTGAATAGATTCAATGAAGCAAAAGGCAACATGAAAAGCACTTGGAAAACCATCTCTAGTATCCTAGGAACTAAACAACACTCACATAACCAAATAAAACTCTACAAGGATGGGGATATACCGTCAACTGATTTAGAAATGGCAAATGAATTTAATAGTTTCTTTTCATCGGTTGGTGCTAATCTTGCCAGTAAAATCCCACAGACTCAGACACATATTAACACATATCTCTCAGGCAGCTATCCAAACTCTCTTCTCCTTTCACCAATCAGCCCGGCAGATGTTGTGTCCATCATACACTCTCTAAAAACAAAGGCAGGGAACACCAGTGAAATTCCGTCCATTGTATACAAGAGAGCCTCCCATGCCCTTGCCCCACCCATAGCCCTACTGTTCAACAAATCTATAGAGTGTCACACCTTCCCTGATATCCTCAAAAAAGCAAGAGTAACGCCAGTCCATAAAGGAGGCAATCCGGCGGACATAAACAATTATAGACCAATATCAAATCTACCCATTCTATCAAAAATATTTGAAAAAATTATTTACAAACAGCTCTATTCCTACCTCGTAAAATTCGACATACTCAGCCCCTGCCAGTTTGG
>WNGS01168249.1:55461-85529 GCA_020271785.1 Procambarus virginalis | reverse complement strand
TGTGTTACAGCTGCTGGTGTTGGTGTTACAGCTGCTGGTGTTGGTGTTACAGCTGCTGGTGTTACAGCTGCTGGTGTTTACAGCTGCTGGTGTTGGTGTTACAGCTGCTGGTGTTGGTGTTACAGCTGCTGGTGTTGGTGTTACAGCTGCTGGTGTTACAGCTGCTGGTGTTGGTGTTACAGCTGCTGGTGTTACAGCTGCTGGTGTTGGTGTTACAGCTGCTGGTGTTGGTGTTACAGCTGCTGGTGTTGGTGTTACAGCTGCTGGTGTTACAGCTGCTGGTGTTGGTGTTACAGCTGGTGGTGTTGGTGTTACAGCTGCTGGTGTTGGTGTTACAGCTGGTGGTGTTGGTGTTACAGCTGCTGGTGTTGGTGTTACAGCTGGTGGTGTTGGTGTTACAGCTGCTGTTGTTACAGCTGCTGGTGTTGGTGTTACAGCTGCTGGTGTTGGTGTTACAGCTGCTGGTGTTGGTGTTACAGCTGCTGGTGTTGGCGTTACAGCTGCTGGTGCTGGTGTTACAGCTGGTGGTGTTGGTGTTACAGCTGCTGTTGTTACAGCTGCTGGTGTTGGTGTTACAGCTGCTAGTGTTGGTGTTACAGCTGCTGGTGTTGGTGTTACAGCTGCTGGTGTTGGTGTTACAGCTGCTGGTGTTGGTGTTACAGCTGCTGGTGTTGGTGTTACAGCTGCTGGTGTTGGTGTTACAGCTGGTGGTGTTGGTGTTACAGCTGCTGGTGTTGGTGTTACAGCTGCTGGTGTTGGTGTTACAGCTGCTGGTGTTGGTGTTACAGCTGCTGGTGTTGGTGTTACAGCTGCTGGTGTTGGTGTTACAGCTGCTGGTGTTGGTGTTACAGCTGCTGGTGTTACAGCTGCTGGTGTTGGTGTTACAGCTGCTGGTGTTGGTGTTACAGCTGCTGGTGTTGGTGTTACAGCTGCTGGTGTTGGTGTTACAGCTGCTGGTGTTGGTGTTACAGCTGCTGGTGTTGTGTTACAGCTGCTGGTGTTGGTGCTACAGCTGCTGGTGTTGGTGTTACAGCTGCTGGTGTTGGTGTTACAGCTGCTGGTGTTGGTGTTACAGCTGCTGGTGTTACAGTTGCTGGTGTTGGTATTACAGCTGCTGGTGTTGGTGTTACAGCTGCTGGTGTTGGTGTTACAGCTGCTGGTGTTGGTGTTACAGCTGCTGGTGTTACAGTTGCTGGTGTTGGTGTTACAGCTGCTGGTGTTGGTGTTACAGCTGTTGGTGTTGGTGCTACAGCTGCTGGTGTTGGTGCTACAGCTGCTGATGTTGGTGTTACAGCTGCTGCTGTTGGTGCTACAGCTGCTGGTGTTGGCGTTACAGCTGCTGGTGTTGGTGTTACAGCTGCTGGTGTTACAGCTGCTGGTGTTGGTGTTACAGCTGCTGGTGTTACAGCTGCTGGTGTTGGTGTTACAGCTGCTGGTGTTGGTGTTACAGCTGCTGGTGTTGGTGTTACAGCTGCTGGTGTTGGTTTTACAGCTGCTGGTGTTACAGCTGCTGGTGTTGGTTTTACAGCTACTGGTGTTGGTGTTACAGCTGCTGGTGTTGGTGTTACAGATGCTGGTGTTGGTGTTACAGCTGCTGGTGTTGGTGTTACAGATGCTGGTGTTGGTGTCACAGCTGCTGGTGTTGGTGTTACAGCTGCTGGTGTTGGTGTTACAGCTGCTGGTGTTGGTGTTACAGATGCTGGTGTTGGTGTCACAGCTGCTGGTGTTGGTGTTACAGCTGCTGGTGTTGGTGCTACAGCTGCTGGTGTTGGTGTTTCAGCTGCTGGTGTTGGTGTTACAGCTGCTGGTGTTACAGCTGCTGGTGTTGGTGTTTCAGCTGCTGGTGTTGGTGTTACAGCTGCTGGTGTTGGTGTTGCAGCTGCTGGTGTTGGTGTTACAGCTGCTGGTGTTGGTGTTGCAGCTGCTGGTGTCACAGCTGCTGGTGTTGGTGTTACAGCTGCTGGTGTTACAGCTGCTGGTGTTACAGCTGCTGGTGTTGGTGGTACAGCTGCTGGTGTTGGCGTTACAGCTGCTGGTGTTGGTGTTACAGCTGCTGGTGTTGGTGTTACAGCTGCTGGTGTTGGCGTTACAGCTGCTGGTGTTGGTGTTACAGCTGCTGGTGTTACAGCTGCTGGTGTTGGTGTTACAGCTGCTGGTGTTGGCGTTACAGCTGCTGGTGTTGGTGTTACAGCTGCTGGTGTTAGTGTTACAGCTGCTGGTGTTGGTGTTACAGCTGCTGGTGCTGGTGTTACAGCTGCTGGTGTTGGTGTTACAGCTGCTGGTGTTGGTGCTACAGCTGCTGGTGTTACAGCTGCTGGTGTTGGTGTTACAGCTGCTGGTGTTGGTGTTACAGCTGCTGGTGTTAGTGTTACAGCTGCTGGTGTTGGTGCTACAGCTGCTGGTGTTGGTGTTACAGCTGCTGGTGTTAGTGTTACAGCTGCTGGTGTTAGTGTTACAGCTGCTGGTGTTGGTGTTACAGCTGCTGGTGTTAGTGTTACAGCTGCTGGTGTTAGTGTTACAGCTGCTGGTGTTGGTGTTACAGCTGCTGGTGTTAGTGTTACAGCTGCTGGTGTTGGTGTTACAGCTGCTGGTGTTGGTGTTACAGCTGCTGGTGTTACAGCTGCTGGTGCTGGTGTTACAGCTGCTGGTGTTGGTGTTACAGCTGCTGGTGTTGGTGTTACAGCTGCTGGTGTTACAGCTGCTGGTGTTGGTGTTACAGCTGCTGGTGTTGGTGTTACAGCTGCTGGTGTTGGTGTTACAGCTGCTGGTGTTGGTGTTACAGCTGCTGGTGTTGGTGTTACAGCTGCTGGTGTTGGTGTTACAGCTGCTGGTGTTGGTGTTACAGCTGCTGGTGTTGGTGTTACAGCTGCTGGTGTTACAGCTGCTGGTGTTGGTGTTACAGCTGCTGGTGTTAGTGTTACAGCTGCTGGTGTTAGTGTTACAGCTGCTGGTGTTGGTGTTACAGCTGCTGGTGTTAGTGTTACAGCTGCTGGTGTTGGTGTTACAGCTGGTGGTGTTGGTGTTACAGCTGCTGGTGTTACAGCTGCTGGTGTTGGTGTTACAGCTGCTGGTGTTGGTGTTACAGCTGCTGGTGTTGGTGTTACAGCTGCTGGTGTTGGTGTTACACTGCTGGTGTTGGTGTTACAGCTGGTGGTGTTGGTGTTACAGCTGGTGGTGTTGGTGTTACACCTGCTGGTGTTACAGCTGCTGTTGTTACAGCTGCTGGTGTTGGTGTTACAGCTGGTGGTGTTGGTGTTACACCTGCTGGTGTTACAGCTGCTGGTGCTGGTGTTACAGCTGGTGGTGTTGGTGTTACAGCTGCTGTTGTTACAGCTGCTGGTGTTGGTGTTACAGCTGCTGGTGTTGGTGTTACAGCTGCTGGTGTTGGTGTTACAGCTGCTGGTGTTGGTGTTACAGCTGCTGTTGTTACAGCTGCTGGTGTTGGTGTTACAGCTGCTGGTGTTGGTGTTACAGCTGCTGGTGTTGGTGTTACAGCTGCTGGTGTTACAGCTGCTGGTGTTACAGCTGCTGGTGCTGGTGTTACAGCTGGTGGTGTTGGTGTTACAGCTGCTGTTGTTACAGCTGCTGGTGTTGGTGTTACAGCTGCTGGTGTTGGTGTTACAGCTGCTGGTGTTGGTGCTACAGCTGCTGGTGTTGGTGTTACAGCTGCTGGTGTTACAGCTGCTGGTGTTACAGCTGCTGGTGTTGGTGTTACAACTGCTGGTGTTACAGCTGCTGGTGTTACAGCTGCTGGTGTTACAGCTGCTGGTGTTGGTGTTACAGCTGCTGGTGTTGGTGTTACAGCTGCTGGTGCTGGTGTTACAGCTGCTGTTGTTACAGCTGCTGGTGTTGGTGTTACAGCTGCTGGCGTTGGTGTTACAGCTGCTGGTGTTACAGCTGCTGGTGTTGCAGCTGCTGGTGTTGGTGTTACAGCTGCTGGCGTTGGTGTTACAGCTGCTGGTGTTACAGCTGCTGGTGTTGCAGCTGCTGGTGTTGGTGTTTCAGCTGCTGGTGTTACAGCTGCTGGTGTTGGTGTTTCAGCTGCTGGTGTTGGTGTTTCAGCTGCTGGTGTTGGTGTTACAGCTGCTGGTGTTACAGCTGCTGGTGTTGGTGTTACAGCTGCTGGCGTTACAGCTGCTGGTGTTACAGCTGCTGGTGTTACAGCTGCTGGTGTTACAGCTGCTGGTGTTGTTGTTACAACTGTTGGTGTTGGTGTTACAGCTGCTGGTGTTGGTGCTACAGCTGCTGGTGTTACAGCTGCTGGTGTTGCTGTTACAGCTGCTGGTGTTGGTGCTAAAGCTGATGGTGTTACAGCTGCTGGTGTTACGAGAATGACAAAACAGAGAAAAGAGAAAGCAGATGGAACGATCAGAGATAAAAGATATAGAGCAAAACAACTAAAGAGGTAGAGAGACGATAAAGGAAGATAGGGGAATGCAAATGGAGAGAGAGAGAGAGAGAGAGAGAGAGAGAGAGAGAGAGAGAGAGAGAGAGAGAGAGAGGGGGGGGTAATAGAGACAGGTCTGGGTAGGGAAGCCGAACAAGTGTAGCCAATTTGAGGGCGGAGAATGCGACCGACCTGGAGGGGTTTCTTCCTTCAAAAACACCTCTTTATTAGGTCGGGCCCGACTTTACCAGCCTCGGGAACCTGCTCCCAGCCGACCAACACCATACGAGAGTCGGTTTGTCGGCCGGATAGTTGAGCATTTCAGTCGTGTGGAGCGCTGACTTGTTGAACAGCTCGCTTGATCGTGCATGCAAGGGTTGAGATTCAGCTCTTTGGTCCAGCTTTTCAAACTACAATTTTGCTGTAATCTATCCTCGGGCTAGGCTCGTCCAAGCTGCGGCCGACCCCAAAGACGGATGCGTCTTTGGGGGTCGGCCGCTGGGTGGAATGAACATAACTGAAGACGGGTTGCGATTTTAACATAAAAGTCATTCAAGGTCTATGTTTTCATTCAAATATAAATTAACATTATTATATATAATAGCATATGACGCATATTTAGGGCCCGGGTTAGGTTAGGTGTTTAGGTTCTGTTGGCAATCATTTGTGTTCGTGGGCGAAGCAGTTATAGAGGTGAGGTTCGAGCAAAGTTCGTTAGTGAAGCACTGTCAAAGCACTGTTCGAGAAATGTTCGAACGTCCTCAGTTGTGAGTCGTGTGTAAAGTATTTGTTATTAATAAACAGGGGCCAGATTCACGAAGAAGTTACGCAAGCACTTACGAACCTGTACATCTTTTCTCAATCTTTGGTGGCTTTGTTTACAATTATTAAACAGTTAATGAGCTCCGAAGCACCAGGAGGCTGTTTATAACAACAACAACAGTTGATTGGGAAGTTTTCAGGATTGTAAACTGTTTAATAAATGTAACCAAAGCCGTCAAAGATTGAGGAAAGATGTACACGTTCGTAAGTACTTGCGTAACTGCTTCGTGAATCTGGTCCCAGGTGTTTTGGCGGTGAGATTAACGAGCATTTTGCCTCTGTTGATCAGAACAGGCTGAACCATGCTTGTTCACACTCAGACCGTTCTTAACCTCAGTTACCAGAGACGATGAAGAAGGACGGAAGTGTCCATAAGTTGTGGTCTCACATTGCAAGATATCAACTTCAATATAATGTTGGGTTTCGTATGCATAAATTCGCAGCATTAAACAGCAGAAGTAATGCTTACTCTTCCATACGCTGATGACACTCACTTCATGTGTGCTCTACACCTCCTGCCTGAAGATGGGAACAAAATATATTATAGAGCAAATACAAGAGCGACTACACGAATACAAGAGCAAGTACACAAATACAAGAGCGACTACATAAATACAAGAGCAAGTACACAAATACAAGAGCGACTACACAAATACAAGAGCGACTACACAAATACAAGAGCAGTACACAAATACAAGAGCGACTACACAAATACAAAAGCAACTACACAAATACAAGAGCGACTACACAAATACAAAAGCAACTACACAAATACAAGAGCGACTACACAAATACAAAAGCAACTACACAAATACAAAAGCAACTATACAAATACAAGAGCGACTACACAAATACAAAAGCAACTACACAAATACAAAAGCAACTATACAAATACAAGAGCGACTACACAAATACAAGAGCAACTACACAAATACAAAAGCAAACTATACAAATACAAGAGCGACTACACAAATACAAAAGCAACTACACAATACAAGAGCGACTACACAAATACAAGAGCGACTACACAAATACAAAAGCAACTACACAAATACAAGAGCGACTACTCAAAAACCTGAATTACAAGAAATCGCCACTATTGAGAGAGAGAGAGAGGTCTGAACTGGTTTTCTCCTGAGAAGCTCAGTGTGGCGATTTGGAACGACGTATAGACGACATATATGTAGACGATGAGTCACAGTAACGTGGCTGATGAGTTGATGATCTACACACCTGAGAGTGAAGGAACGACGATGTTTCGGTCTGCCTCGGACCATTACCATTGATAATGGTCGTTAGGTGGGTATAAGGCTCTACAGGCCTGATGGTCCTCTGATACCATGACCAATATTTACCTCATCCGTCTTCCCCGTGTTCTCGTGAAGGTCCCTGTGGCGCAGGGGTCACACGCCCGCCCCACGCCTCGACAGTGGTTTCGACCGGGTTCGAGTCGTGGACGGGAAGGGGCTAACTAGGCACCGATGCTTTATTGAACGCCTGTGTTCGCCCAGCAACAGTTGGGGACGTGGCTGTAAACCGCTTAGTGGGTGGTGTTGCAGGGAGAAGTAGCAGGGTGAGGCTCAGCATAGTATGTGGGACACGGGAACCTTATGCCTGGTAATATGGGTTACAGGTCCAGTTCTCTTCAACACTCTTGTGTTCATAAAATAAATGTATTTGTGAACTGTCTTTTAATATGTCTGTCCTCCATTCTTTTTCCCCTCTCTGTCTCTGTCTGTCTCTCTCTCTCTCTCTCTCTCTCTCTCTCTCTCTCTCTCTCCACAAAATAATCATCACATATCAGACCCACCAAACACGTCTGGAGGAGTATTGACTCACCTTCACCAGTCCTCCTCTCCGGCCGCTCTCAGAACATTTGTTTTATGAAGATCTTGTGTCGCAGGAGATCACGAACATTTGGGCCAGATTCACGAAGCAGTTACGCAAGTACTTACGAACGTATACATCTTTCCCCAATCTTTGACGGCTTTGGATACATTTATTAAACAGTTTACAAGCATGAAAACTTCCCAATCAACTATTGTTATTGTTATAAACAGCCTCCTGGTGCTTCGGAGCTCATTAACTGTATAACAATTGTAAACAAAGCCACCTAAGATTGAGAAAAGATATACAGGTTCGTAAATGCTTGCGTAACTGATTCGTGAATCTGGCCCCTTGTAACGTAACGTAACCCCTTACGTAACCCGGCCTCGGTCCTCATCTACTTCCTGTTACGGGGGCAAGAAGATCTGTCACGGGGATAGGTCACACTTAAGACCACAGAGATAGGTCACACTTAAGACCACAGAGATAGGTCACACTTAAGACCACAGAGATAGGTCACACTTAAGACCACAGAGATAGGTCACACTTAAGACCACAGAGATAGGTCACACTTAAAACCACAGGGATAGGTCACACTTAAGACCACAGAGATAGGTCACACTTAAGACCACAGAGATAGGTCACACTTAAAACCACAGGGATAGGTCACACTTAAGACCACAGTGATAGGTCACACTTAAGACCACAGAGATAGGTCACACTTAAGACCACAGAGATAGGTCACACTTAAGACCACAGAGATAGGTCACACTAAATAGTACGAAGGTTGATACTGGTAAAACAAATAATCTGTCTCTCCAGGGTTACAAATCACGCTATGAATAACAAGGCAGAAATTCATGGAAGGAATTCGTCTCTGGCAGATGTGATAGACACGAATGACTCCTTTAACACAGTCCCAACCACTTAGTCTGGTGAGTGCAACAACGGCCTCGCTTCTTGCAAGATCGGCGTTCGATTCCCTATAGTCCAAGTTGTTGGGCACCGTTCCTTCTACCCGTCCCATCCCAGATCATCTTTCTCATATCCAAATGCTGCATAGTCCTAATAGCACTGCCCTTTCTCTTTACTTTCAGCAGTAGATATGGTAACAGCAGTAGATATGGTAGATCAGCCTTAGAGGTGTGATCTACCTCGTGGCCCCTATTGCATGTCTAGATGCTGTAGGGGCCACGACAAGACTGGCAAAGTCGACCACAAAGACGAATGATCGTTAACACGTGTAACTACATAGTGAGAGCGGCCGCACTGGCCACCGTTGCCTCACGTTCAGCGGCCGGTCTCTGGGGGCCGGACTCTGAGGGGCGGGGGCCGGACTCTGAGGGGCGGGGGCCGGACTCTGAGGGGCGGGGGCCGGACTCTGGGGACGGCGGCCGGTCTCTGGGGGCGGCGGCCATGCAGGCGCCAGGTAGGGGCTTCGTCACGGGCGAGAGAGAGACCAACGCCGTCAAGAGATTTCAAACTGTGAATAGCGGTGTTTGACTGGAACACTGTTGACCGGAAGACTGTTGACCGGAAGACTGTTGACCGGAACACTGTTGACCGGAACACTGTTGACCGGAAGACTGTTGACCGGAACACTGTTGACCGGAACACTGTTGACCGGAACACTGTTGACCGGAACACTGTTGACTGGAACACTGCTGACTGGAACACTGTTGACTATAACACTGTTGACTTGGACCACGGTAGGCCTAAGCGCAGGCTTCCTGTCCCCCGACCACGGGAATTAAACCAGTGTTGTATTTAACTGTATAATATTATATAATATGTTATACAATATTGTATAACATTGTCCTGGCTGTAACACGCCGTCATGAACTCGAACAATTGCATTGTTAAAATGTCCTTCGCCTCACAAGGCCCAGTAGTGTTACTTTTCTAAAGGAATGATAAATAATGTGTTTACATAGAGGCGTCTCGGCCGCCTCGCCCACACTCTTCCTCTCTTACGGACCATAACATCACATAATTGTTGATATATGCTATTGGCTCTTACTTTATATGTTATTGGCTCTTACTTTATATGCTATTGGCTCTTACTTTACTGATACGGGAGGGGGGGGGTGATTCGTCTCTATTCTAGTCAGATTATTAAATATTCTTTCTGTCATATTAAAATGGAATTCATTAACAATAGATTGCCTTATTGTTTCCGCTTTCGATACGAATTACTTCATAGTTATCATTAGGTAATTTGTACTTCAGGGGGAGCAACTTACATAGTTACCAGAGTGGAAACACACTCTTGTGGGTCGGCGTTCGGTGCTCGGTGGTGGAACTCTCCTCGTCTTAACGATCCACTTCTTTATCCTTCCTTCAGAAACCTTCCCTGTGTGTTCAGTCAGACGAGTTTAGCACTTTGTAAACCCTTCACCTTGCAGGGTCAGCGTTCAATCCCCGATGCCTCGAGTGCTTGGCCACAGTGCTTTCAAGCTGTGCTAATATGCTAGAGCTTATCGTTGCCTAGCAACCCTTCCTAGTGATCAGCCATCATTCTGGCCTAATGCCTTCTGTGCACCATTTCCTTATACTCTTTCCCTTCCCCCAAGAGAGCCCATCAGTGGCGAGCAAGGCAATCACGAGTATTAGTGGTCCGTCACGGGGAAAGTGGAAGTGGATTTGTTTGTCTTGCCGTTCTGATCAAGAACCACGCCAAATATATTTGATTAATCTACAAAATGTATTGATATGATTTATCCCAAGTAATGCCCCCCTTATATTGAGAAAATACTGAGGCTGTAGGATGGCTGGAACCCGCCGTGTATGGACGCCCAAGCACAGAGGTGTTCTAACACATATAATTATACCTACATGAGAGATTGTTTGTCTGGAGTTGGAGGCCAGACATTTCGGACTGGCTTTACTCCAAACTGGCAGAGGGAATGGTCTGGGGTACGGGATGATCATAGGCTGGTTGGGATCGCCAGAATTCAAAAGGTGAACAGCGTGCCAGGGCCACATTCAGACCACCCACCACGATTTTTGGCACTGGCCACCCCCCCCTCCCCCACCTCAGCTACACAGCTAAATATTTTGAAAATAAACATTTCAAAACAATTTTCTTATAGTAATGTCCAACATTATTCACTGATCTTGGGAAAATTAACAGAAATTTCCTGTTATCTATAATTTGCCCGTAGTCACATAAACATGTGGTGCTTCATCAGCCGCAATGGTATCTCAAGCAGTGCCACCTTTCTCAGAGTAAATGAGGACACAATTATATTTTTAGAATTTCACACTGCTAAGCTCCTGTGACGGGTGACCACCCACCCACACGGCAATGGTAGACAGTTATGTTTTAATAAAAATGAGAGACACACAGACAGATATATAAAGAGATAGAGACAAAGAGACTGAGACAGAGAGGGCCAGAGATAGAGATAGCGAGAGACAGACAATGACAGACGGAGATAGAGAGTGACAGAGACAGAAACAGAGAGAGAGCTTCCGAGACAAAGACAGAGATGGATAGATGGATGGATAGATGGATAGATAGATTGATAGATTGTACCTGGATGAGGTTCTAGGAGGTCTTCTACTCCCCAAGCCCGGTCCAGGGCCAGGTTTGACTTGAGAGAATTTGATCCAACAGGCTGTTGCTTGGAGCAGCCCGCAGGCCCACATATCCACCACAGCCCGGTTGGTCCGGCACTTCTTGCAGAAAACTATCTGGTTTTCTCTTGAAGACTTCCACTTTAGTTCCGACAATGTTTCTTATGCTTGCTGGGAGGATATTGAACATCCGTGGACTTCTGATCTCCAGACAGTGTTCTCTGACTGAGCTTATGATACCTCTACTATTCACTGGCTCTATTCTTTATTCCATACTCTAATTTCACAGCAACATTTTCATCTCAACCTATAATAGAGAACTACAACATGAACATGTCTGCAGACAAAGTTAACCACATCTAGCTTATATCTTATATCTCCAGCCTCATAACTCATGTTCAAAAGGCAGCAGGACCGTGTCTGGCTGAACTAAAATCTTGCCAACTTAAAATGAAAACGAATCATTGAATTTTTTGTTAAATATCCTCAATAACTTTTGCAAGGCTCCAACTATAGCACTGATTAATAGCCTGATAACACTGACTTCAGCCAACTCGTCCTCTTAGAAATTTCGACGCTTGTCGTTCGTATGCGCTACGGCCAAATATCGACGTAATTCAAAATGTAAATTTATTTCCCAATTAAATTTTGGATCTTTTGTTTTCCAAAACAGCAAGTTAAGGTTCCTTTGGTTGGCTAAGAAGGCAGGAAGTTTTCCTAAGTTTCAAAACATCATGAAAATTGTTACTTGAAAGTTTACTCTCCTAACTTAACAGCCTAAGCCAGAGGACCCAAAACAGAAAACGGGACAGTACGTCACTTTCGTGATCCGATTTCATTTTGAAATCCGTCGATTTTTAGCCTGCGTGCGAAATACGAGCAAAAGTCGACGTAATGTACTGGAGGACGGGTTGGGCCGAGAGCTCTCTACTCTGAAAGTGGATCTAGAAAAGAACATACTTTAACTTGATTGTTAATGGAGCTGAGGGAAAATTTTAAGTACAAAATATCATTTAGTTATCATTCTTATGAAACCTTTATTCTTAATCAGATATTAATTATCAATTACAATTCAAATATTATTATTTGCATTTTTTATTTATTATCATTTCCAGGAGTTTGATTTAATGAAATAATTTGTTTACAAAATAATTGTAAATTCCTCTCCCCTCCCCCCCCCTTCCCTCCCCTGCAAACTGCAGTTTATTTGCATATGGAGTGAGTTTGACTGACGGGCTGTCAGTTGACATCCTGCTTTACTCCTCTCTTTTGGGCCAGCGTTTTGGTCTATTTTAGGCTCTTTGTTGTAGTCTTCTGCAAGTCATCTGTGTTTCATCTTTTAGGTTCCCTTGAGGCCTCTTTCACGGCCTCTCTTTTACCAAGTTTTTGGTACTTTGTTTCGGCCAGTTTAGGGCTCATATTGGGCTTACCTTTTTTTTTGGTTTAGACTCTTAGTTGTCTTGAAAATACACACCAAAGTTGACAGATATTATTTCCGTCTTTTTGTGAGGTTATAGAAGTTATATTGTACCTCATTACTGTTGAGGTATACACACACACACACACACACAGGTACACACACACACACACACACACACACACACACACACACACACACACACACACACACACACACACATATATATATATATATATATATATATATATTGTTGCGGTGGTGGATTTGGTGGTGTTACCGCTGACGGACCACCCAACCCACAACTCGACAAATGCTCATATTTCACTAGGAGATCACACTAGGCACTTCTGGCTCTTGGAGAGGGGCTCAACGTCACACGTTTAGGGGATGCGGCTCCAACACGCAGCCTTGTTGTCACGTGCACACACCCACTCGAGCCGCTGTGACTCCCCACTCTCTCCCTATGGAATATGACCTCCTCAATCCCCTTTATCTTCCTAGACTTCTGTCTTACCCTGTCCACAGCAGTGGTTCCTGTTTCTTGCTCTCTCTCTCCTTCTTTACTATTTCCTGGGAAGCCTCACTGGGACAAGTGCAAACACCAGCAAATTTGAATACATTTACTGGACGAAGTACATAACAATACACGCATACATATAATTATAATGATGAATCCTATACTCTGTACTATTATAATCAGGTTGCACTCCAACACCATCAGAACTCTATCCTCAGCTTGCTAAGTGGTATCCTATCTCTTGGTATTATCAACCTCCTCAAGTAGATTTAAGTCTTACAATATAATGTCACACTACCATCAAGAGAATGTATACATATATATATACCTATAAACACATATAAGGCAAATCAGCATTTGAAAGCAATAACATACATATGTATATATCAGTATAAATGATCCGTGCCACACAACGAATCAATCGACCATTCTATCAGTCTTAGAATACATATATATCTGTAGGTACTCCTGCCTACGTCTGTAGCTCTAAACTTCAATATACACTTCTTGGCACATAAATAGCAAACGATCACTAACCTCTCACTGCGTCGTTCACGCTAATGACAAACACTCTCACCTCCATACAAGTGATCAGTTAGAACTATTTCACTACCCTGACAACTTCAGGTTCCTCAGGGCTTAAACACCAGGATCCTCTGCAGCTCCTCCAGGCTGCTACCATGAAGATTCCTTGAACAACTATGGTGCTTCCCTACTCCTATTGGGATCATCCACAGCTCTCCTGGCTGCTGCACCATAAATTTCCTCGAATAACTGTGGCACTTCACCACCTCTGCAGAAGCACGTGACACTCCTCCTCACTGCTTCTTCATAGCTCGGGGTCCTCTCCTCCCCTGCCTTGGAGTCTCATCAACCACTCCCTCTGTGCTGGCTTCCAAGTCCTCAGCAACTTCTTCCCCAAAGACAAACCTGCAACCCATTTGCATTCCAATAAATTGTTTCCCTTTTTAACACATAAACAAAATTAATCATACAACATCTTTGTCTCCAATCTCTATCTGTCCTCTACATTTAATGAGAGTGGACTCCCCCGTGGGCGAGTCCATGCGCCACCTCGCTGGGCGAGCCTCACTCACGCTGGGAGGGGCCTCCTCCCTCAGGAGCCGGGCTCCTTCAGTTGCCCGCCAGCGCTCAGAGAAGACGGATGTCGCTCAGCGCTCCTCCCACTTCACTCTCTTATTTTAGGCTTTCTGCCATACCAAAACATTTCTAATTTGAAAATAAACATCGCTACTGTCGCTGGCACACGACCAACTACAAGCAAACACTATGAACTGGCTTAAATCGGGCTTACCACAGATTATCTGGTCGAGGGCGCTTCTCCCTCTGACAACGTCTGACCAGGGCGCTTGTCACAGCCCACAAAACTGTCACTGGGCGGCTTAATACTCTCTCCTCGCCGTCCAGGACTTGAGACCACAGTCCTCAGCTCGACTCAACAGCTGGAACGTCTGCACCTTCTCTTCTCTTGGAGATAATATCGCTAGGGGTCCCTTCTGGCGGAGTTCAACGAAGCGCGGCTTTCCCCTGCGATGTTCGGCCTCAAGTGAGGTCATCGCCCTCCACAAGCGAGCCTCACGCCTCCAGTAACTTGTCCACATCTCCAACAGGTCTTTTATCTGGTTTCTAGTTCATTGCCCATAATCTCAAACTTTTATATAAATTCAACACACTATTTTACATCTGTGTTATTGCCTCTATAATTTCCTGGACCTTCCAGTTAGGTCAGGCTTGCTGAATAACTCTCAAAGGGTGAGACTCGTTTCTCCTCCTCGCAGGCTGATATCATAACAATATATATATATATATTATANATATATAGATATATATATATATTTAACCTAGAAGGGGTACCACCTCTGGTGCAAGTGTAGGGACCCATAGCCTCGGAGCAGATAATAATGAGTACTCAGAGAAGACCATGTGGATCCTCACTGAACACTTTGATATTTTCTTCTCCTACCACCCCTATTGTTTTAGTATGTGTGTATATACATCTAACTTTATTTTAAAATTTCATTACACAAAAAGGGTTCCAACATTGGCTAGATGCAGGGTACAAGGCTACTTGTCACAAGTTGTACAGCTCCTCCAGCTCCTCAGATGGCGGGCAGGAACCATGGATGCAGTGAGCATTTCCACTCTGGATCGCCACACTAAGGCGCTGAAAGAGGAAACTGGCAGCTCTAGGGTCTCTAGTTGTTTCAATTAGCTTGTACGCCAACTCCTTAAAAAAACTTGCAGCACTTTTACCCCAGGCACCAAGTGTCTCTGAGGCAATGGGGACAAAATTGATGTGGTGCTCAAGGTCTCTGTATTTACGTGACTTGGCTGCTTCCCAGTGATTGGCAGCACCTCCTGCCTGTGCAGCACTGAAGTCAACATAGGTGTTGACTAAAGTTGAAACGCAGGTGTAGTCCCACACCAACTGTCTACCATTCTTCCAGGGGTTCACCGTGATTCCGTCTGGGCGACCGACAGACTCATCAGAGCTGTGGGACATTAGATAACGGGGCTTTCTCTCTGCTGGACAACCGGTTGTGGTAAGGCTTCTCTTAATAATGCCATTAACTTCGCCGTGTCTTGCATGCCATCCTCCTGTCCTTTGGCAGAGAAGGCCATGCCGTCCATACCTGTCGGCCTCTGCCTCGCCGCAAATACACCTGTATTCGGTGTGGATTGGGGCAGCGAGGCGGAGAGCCACGGCAATTTCCGAGGGCCTGCGGTGTGAGACGAGTGCCAGTTGCTGATATTGGGGTTGCTAATAGGAAGTCACCTGCATGGGGAGCTGCTACAGCTGTAAGTCGGGCAGTGTCATGTGGTGTTGTCGCAGCTTGTAGCAAAGTCGCAGCTTCTTGGTCGGCAATGGGGCGATCCCAGATCGATTGCTTATGTGCTTCAGAAGGGGTGGTTGGGGTGCTGGTCCTGCGAGAGAGACCCATTTGGTTGTGCAGTCTGTGAAGCTGGGATCATGTACCTTATGAACTGGCCTTATGAACTTTGTGTTTAGGTAAGATTTCCTTTAACAAGTTGTCAGACACCACTAAAGAGGACAGGAACGCTGGTACAGCAATTTGTGTTGCTGTGCGTATGCCAAGGTCCCCGAGTCTGACAGGAAGGGGGGCCTTTTTTCCACTGTGAGTCGCTGAGAGAAAGGTTGAGGGCTTTTTCTAGCATTGATTTCAGCAAGTTGTCGTACTCTTCTAATTTAATATTGTTGAAAGAAGGCGAACTTCTAAGAAAGTAGGTCAGCCTGGGGAGGGACAAGCATCTGGTGATGAGGTAAAGTGCATCATGGGCATCGATGTCTTTAATACTCTCGTTCATTTTCTTCAGGTCAGTGATCTTCTTACCAAGGACCTCGTCGATGGCATTCCCTCCAAGAGGAGCACCTATAAGTGTGCTGTCCTCAGGGTTGGTTGTATGAATATCAGGCAAAACAACCTTTATTAGCTCTATTATGTGCTAGTTGGTGGAGGTTATTTCGCACTTGGAAGAGTTCACGGTGAGGCCTAGACTTGCTCCTGAATTATTCTTATGTCGTCCAAGAGCGAGGCTGGGGAGCCGGCTAGAGTACCATTGTCGAAAACCAAATGTTGAGCTCACTGGACAGATTTCACCCTGTTGGACACCTTCTTGTGATTTAATTTCATGTTCCCCGAAAAAGAAAGTGAGATTCTTGCTGTAACATGAGTTTACAAACGGGTAGAGGGAAGGAAAAAGACGATGAACCACACTGAGTACTGCATCCCTTCTTACCGGATTGGAACCATTTTTGAAGTCCAATTTTATCAGGGCTTTTTCATTCATAATGTTGGCAATGTAGGCTCTAGCTGCATGGGCCGCTGCCTCACACCCTTGGGGAATGCCAAACCCAAGCTGTTTTGGCTTCAGCATGTCGGCTGCTGCCTGACTAACTGCTCTAGCAGCAGCCTTAGCGACGAGGCGCCGGAGTGAATTGCCCACAGCTATCGGTCTGATTCCTCCATCTTTTTTCCTCAGGGCACAGAGGGTAGCGCCAAAAAAGAGAGGCCGTATGGTCTCTGGTATGTTGCCAGCTAGACATGTGTTGGCAAATCTAGTTAGTTCCACCAGGAGGCCCTGTGCAATGTCTCCCAGTGCAGGGTTGAGGATTTGTTTGATGTGGTTGGGTCTTAGTCCTGTGAACCCACCTGCTGATCCTGGTGGGAAGGATAAAGCTGCTTTATGCACCATGGATTCGACCACACACACGGGGTTCTGCTCTGGCGACACCGACTAGGGAAACACTGTCATCCCTCATTTTGAAGGGATAGCAGATTGCATGTCATCACTGACCATGATGGTCAGTGAATATATGAATATACATATATATATATATATATATATATATATATATATATATATATATATATATATATATATATATATATATGTCGTACCTAGTAGCCAGAACGCTCTTCTCAGCCTACTATGCAAGGCCCGATTTGCCTAATAAGCCAAGTTTTCATGAATTAATATTTTCTCTAATTTTTTTCTTATGAAATGATAAAGCTACCCATTTCATTATGTACGAGGTCAATTTTATTTAATTGAAGATAAAATTAACGTAGTTATATGACCGAACCTAACCAACCCTACGTAACCTAACCTAACCTATCTTTATAGGTTAGGTTAGGTTAGGTAGCCGGAAAAGTTAGGTTAGGTTAGGTAGGTTAGGTAGTCGAAAAACAATTAATTCGTGAAAACTTGGCTTATTAGGCAAATCGGGCCTTGCATAGTAGGCTGAGAAGTGCGTTCTGGCTACTAGGTACGACATATATATATATATATATATATATATATATATATATATATATATATATATATATATATATTTGCGAAATATAGTTTTCAGTTATATATCTGTTCTTTATGTTCTCGTATATACACCATTCCTGTTCTCATGGTCTGGTAAATAGTATTTTGGTTCTTAATGGTTTTGTATATGTTGTTCCTGTTCTTTATGCTTTTATATATATTATTCCTGTCCCTTTCCATTATTAATTAAATCAGATTAATTTATATTAGGGTATTTATCAATCCCGATTTCCTTTCCCTTGCCCCATCATTCGTCCCTTTCCTTCCCTTCCTCCGTTCTCCCCCTTCCATCCTTCCCTCCAATCCTTCCCTTTCCATCGCTCCCCTCCCATCTCCCCCTTCCCTCGCTCCCCTCCAATCCTTCCCCTTCCCACGCTCCCCTCCCATCCTTCCCCTTCCCTCGCTCCCTCCCATCCTCCCCCTTCCCTCGCTCCCCTCCCATCCTCCCCCTTCCCTCGCTCCCCTCCCATCCTCCCCCTTCCCTCGCTCCCCTCCCATCAGCTCCACGTAATCCTTGACATCACACGAAAAATCTCTTGTGTGGACCATTTACTTGTGCTGTTTTCTACAGCCTTTATCCCGTCTATATTACTGTTTTTTTACTCTGTATTTGTTTGGTCTTTGTTTTATTTGATGGGTCGTTCTTGGCTCCTTGTCATTTGCTTGTTCGTTGTTTAATTGGTTTGCATTTCTCTCTCGCAACCATGCGCCTGTTCGCTCTTGTGACATAGGGTCGTTATGTCATTAAAGGTGTATAAATATCAGTGCCACACCGGCCAGTGCCACACCAGCCAGTGCCACACCTGTCAGTGCCACACCTGCCAGTGCCACACCAGCCAGTGCCACACCTGCCAGTGCCACACTGGCCAGTGCCACACCTGCCAGTGCCACACCAGGAAGTGCCACACCTGCCAGTGCCACACCAGCTAGTGCCACACCATGAAGTGCCACACCTGCCAGTGCCACACCAGCCAGTGCCACACCAGCCAGTGCCACACCTGCCAGTGCCACACCATCCAGTGCCACACCGGCCAGTGCCACACCTGCCAGTGCCACACCTGCCAGTGCCACACCGGCCAGTGCCACACCTGCAACACCTAACAAAACACTTTTGTATTAGGTCAGACTAAGTATACCATGTACTTTTGGAGGGCTGTGAAAATGGTTGACTTTTTATTGTAATTATTCAAGATAAAGTGACCATTGTGTGGTTGGTGATGGTGTGGTTGGTGATGGTGTGGTTGGTGATGGTGTGGTTGGTGATGATGTGGCTCTCCCTCTCAACTCTCTCTCTCTCTCTCTCTCTCTCTCTCTCTCTCTCTCTCTCTCTCTCTCTCTCTCTCTCTCTCTCTCTCTCTCTCTCTCTCTCTCTCTCTCCCTCTCTCTCTCTCCCTCCCCTGCAATCAGTCTACAACAGATTTACTCTCATGGTTCGTTAAATGTTTTCCAGTGATTCGGGACTTCAAGATAATCAAGAGACGGCTCTAAAACGATATTCCGAATTAAATTACATTTGGCCCTTATATAATGTAGCCGTCATTTACATATAATTTTTCATATGAGTGTAACTACATAGCCAAGTGGAGCCCCGTGTTTCATGTGAGTGTATCTACATAACCAAGTGGAGCCCCGAGCTTCATGTGAGTGTATCTACATAACCAAGTGGAGCCCCGAGCTTCATGTGAGTGTAACTACATAACTAAGTGGAGCCCCGAGCTTCATGTGAGTGTAACTACATAACTAAGTGGAGCCCCGTGTTTCATGTGAGTGTATCTACATAACCAAGTGGAGCCCCGAGCTTCATGTGAGTGTATCTACATAACCAAGTGGAGCCCCGAGCTTCATGTGAGTGTAACTACATAACCAAGTGGAGCCCCGAGCTTCATGTGAGTGTAACTACATAACCAAGTGGAGCCCCGTGCTTCATGTGAGTGTAACTACATAGCCAAGTGGAGCCCCGAGCTTCATGTGAGTGTAACTACATAACTAAGTGGAGCCCCGTGTTTCATGTGAGTGTATCTACATAACCAAGTGGAGCCCCGAGCTTCATGTGAGTGTATCTACATAACCAAGTGGAGCCCCGAGCTTCATGTGAGTGTAACTACATAACCAAGTGGAGCCCCGAGCTTCATGTGAGTGTAACTACATAACCAAGTGGAGCCCCGAGCTTCATGTGAGTGTAACTACATAACCAAGTGGAGCCCCGTGCTTCATGTGAGTGTAACTACATAGCCAAGTGGAGCCCCGAGCTTCATGTGAGTGTAACTACATAACTAAGTGGAGCCCCGTGTTTCATGTGAGTGTATCTACATAACCAAGTGGAGCCCCGAGCTTCATGTGAGTGTATCTACATAACCAAGTGGAGCCCCGAGCTTCATGTGAGTGTAACTACATAACCAAGTGGAGCCCCGAGCTTCATGTGAGTGTAACTACATAACTAAGTGGAGCCCCGTGTTTCATGTGAGTGTAACTACATAACCAAGTGGAGCCCCGTGTTTCATGTAAGTGTAACTACATAACCAAGTGGAGCCCCGTGTTCATGTGAGTGTAACTACATAACCAAGTGGAGCCCCGTGTTCATGTGAGTGTAACTACATAACCAAGTGGAGCCCCGTGCTTCATGTAAGTGTAACTACATAACCAAGTGGAGCCCCGTGTTTCTTGTGAGTGTAACTACATAACCAAGTGGAGCCCCGTGTTTCATGTGAGTGTAACTACATAACCAAGTGGAGCCCCGTGTTCATGTGAGTGTAACTACATAACCAAGTGGAGCCCCGTGTTCATGTGAGTGTAACTACATAACCAAGTGGAGCCCCGTGTTCATGTGTGTAACTACATAACCAAGTGGAGCCCCGTGTTTCATGTGAGTGTAACTATATAACCAAGTGGAGCCCCGTGCTTCATGTGAGTGTAACTACATAACCAAGTGGAGCCCCGTGTTTCATGTGAGTGTAACTACATAACCAAGTGGAGCCCCGTGTTCATGTGAGTGTAACTACATAACCAAGTGGAGCCCCGTGCTTCATGTGAGTGTAACTACATAACCAAGTGGAGCCCCGTGTTTCATGTGAGTGTAACTACATAACCAAGTGGAGCCCCGTGTTCATGTGTGTAACTACATAACCAAGTGGAGCCCCGTGTTCATGTGAGTGTAACTATATAACCAAGTGGAGCCCCGTGCTTCATGTGAGTGTAACTACATAACCAAGTGGAGCCCCGTGTTCATGTGAGTGTAACTACATAACCAAGTGGAGCCCCGTGTTCATGTGAGTGTAACTATATACCAAGTGGAGCCCCGTGCTTCATGTGAGTGTAACTACATAACCAAGTGGAGCCCCGTGTTTCATGTGAGTGTAACTACATAACGAAGTGGAGCCCGTGCTTCATGTGAGTGTAACTACATAACCAAGTGGAGCCCCGTGTTTCATGTGAGTGTAACTACATAACCAAGTGGAGCCCCGTGTTCATGTGAGTGTAACTACATAACCAAGTGGAGCCCCGTGCTTCATGTGAGTGTAACTACATAACCAAGTGGAGCCCCGTGCTTCATGTGAGTGTAACATGGTAACAAAGTGGAGGCTCTGAAAAAAGTGGTCCAGGAAGAGCGAGTCATTTGCATACGCGACGTGGTGCACACGGCGGAGAGTGGAGAGACGTAGTGCAATGATTTACATGTCGCGGTGTTGCAAGGGACTCAGGTTGCTGGTGTTGCTGCTACTGGCGGGGTGGTCCTGTTGTTGTTGCTGATACAGCTGCTGGTGCTGGTGTTACAGCTGCTGGTGTGGTGTTACAGCTGCTGGTGTTGGTGTTACAGCTGCTGGTGTTGGTGTTACAGCTGCTGGTGTTGGTGCTACAGCTGCTGGTGTTGGTGTTACAGCTGCTGGTGTTGATGTTACAGCTGCTGGTGATGGTGTTACAGCTGCTGGTGTTGGTGTTACAGCTGCTGGTGTTGGTGTTACAAGCTGCTGGTGTTGGTGTTACAGCTGCTGGTGTTGGTGTTTACAGCTGCTGGTGTTGGTGTTACAGCTGCTGGTGTTGGTGTTACAGCTGCTGGTGTTGGTGTTACAGCTGCTGGTGTTACAGTTGCTGGTGTTGGTGTTACAGCTGCGGGTGTTACAGCTGCTGGTGTTGGTGTTACAGTTGCTGGTGTTGGTGTTACAGCTGCTGGTGTTGGTGTTACAGTTGCTGGTGTTGGTGTTACAGCTGCTGGTGTTACAGCTGCTGGTGTTGGTGTTACAGCTGCTGGTGTTGGTGTTACAGCTGCTGGTGTTGGTGTTACAGCTGCTGGTGTTGGTTTACAGCTGCTGGTGTGGGTGTTACAGCTGCTGGTGTTGGTGTTACAGCTGCTGGTGTTGGTGTTACAGCTGCTGGTGTTGGTGTTACAGCTGCTGGTGTTACAGTTGCTGGTGTTGGTGTTACAGCTGCTGGTGTTGGTGTTACAGCTGCTGGTGTTACAGCTGCTGGTGTTACAGCTGCTGGTGTTACAGCTGCTGGTGTTACAGCTGCTGGTGTTACAGCTGCTGGTGTTGGTGTTACAGTTGCTGGTGTTGGTGTTACAGCTGCTGGTGTTGGTGTTACAGCTGCTGGTGTTACAGCTGCTGGTGTTGGTGTTACAGCTGCTGGTGCTGGTGTTACAGCTGCTGGTGTTACAGCTGCTGGTGTTGGTGTTACAGCTGCTGGTGCTGGTGTTACAGCTGCTGGTGTTGGTGTTACAGCTGCTGGTGTTGGTGTTACAGCTGCTGGTGTTTGGTGTTTCAGCTGCTGGTGTTGGTGTTACAGCTGCTGGTGTTACAGCTGCTGGTGTTGGTGTTACAGCTGCTGGTGTTACAGCTGCTGGTGTTACAGCTGCTGGTGTTGGTGTTACAGCTGCTGGTGTTACAGCTGTGGTGTTGTGCTCAGCTGCTGGTGTTGGTGTTACAGCTGCTGGTGTTGGTGTTACAGCTGCTGGTGTTGGTGTTACAGCTGCTGGTGTTATGCTGGTGTTGGTTTTACAGCTGCTGGTGCTGGTGTTACAGCTGCTGGTGTTGGTGTTACAGCTGCTGGTGTTGGTGTTACAGCTGCTGGTGTTGGTGTTACAGCTGCTGGTGTTGGTGTTACAGCTGCTGGTGTTACAGCTGCTGGGTTACAGCTGCTGGTGTTGGTGTTTCAGCTGCTGGTGTTGGTGTTACAGCTGTTGGTGTTACAGCTGCTGGTGTTGGTGTTACAGCTGCTGTGTGGTGTTACAGCTGTTGGTGTTACAGCTGCTGGTGTTGGTGTACAGCTGCTGGTGTTGGTGTTTACAGCTGCTGGTGTTACAGCTGCTGGTGTTGGCGTTACAGCTGCTGGGGTGGTGTTTACAGCTGCTGGTGTGGTGTTACAGCTGCTGGTGTTACAGCTGCTGGTGTGGTGTTACAGCTGCTGGGTGTTACAGCTGCTGGTGTTGGTGTTATCAGCTGCTGGGTTGGTTGTTACAGCTGCTGCTGTTTGCTGATACAGCTGCTGGTGCTGGTGTTACAGCTGCTGGTGTTGGTGTTTACAGCTGCTGGTGTGGTGTTACAGCTGCTGGTGCTGGTGTTACAGCTGCTGGTGCTGGTGTTACAGCTGCTGGTGTTGGTGTTACAGCTGCTGGTGTTGGTGTTACAGCTGCTGGTGTTACAGCTGCTGTGTTGGTGTTACAGCTGCTGGTGTTGGTGTTACAGCTGCTGGTGTTACAGCTGCTGGTGTTGGTGTTACAGCTGCTGNCTACTGATGCTGCTACTAATGCTGTTATTGGTGCTGTTACTGATGCTGCTACTAATGCTGCTACTAATGCTGTTACTGATGCTGCTATTGACGATGCTAGTAATGCTGCTACTGGTGCTGCTACTAATGCTGCTACTAATGCTGCTACTAATGCTGCTACTGACGCTGCTACTAATGCTGCTACTAATGGTGCAACTGATGCTGCTACTGATGCTGCTATTAATGCCGCTACTAATGCTGTAACTGATGCTGCTACTGATGCTGCTACTAGTGCTGCTACTAATGCTGTAACTGATGCTCCTACTAATGCTGCTACTAATGCTGTTACTGATGCTGCTATTGACGATGCTAGTAATGCTGCTACTGGTGCTGCTACTAATGCCGCTACTGATGATGTTACTGATGCTGCAACTAATGGTGCAACTGATGCTGCTACTGATGCTGCTATTAATGCCGCTACTAATGCTGTAACTGATGCTGCTATTAATGCCGCTACTAATGCTGTAACTGGTGCTGTAACTGATGCTGCTACTGATGCTGCTACTAGTGCTGCTACTAATGCTGTAACTGATGCTCCTACTAATGCTGCTACTAATGCTGTAACTGATGCTCCTACTAATGCTGCTACTAATGCTGTAACTGATGCTCCTACTAATGCTGCTACTAATGCTGCTACTGATGCTGCTACTGATGCTGCTACTAATGCTGTAACTGATGCTGTAACTGATGCTGCTACTGATGCTGCTACTAGTGCAGCTACTAATGCTGTAACTGATGCTCCTACTAATGCTGCTACTAATGCTGTTACTGATGCTGCCACTGATGCTACTGTTGCTGCTATTGATGTTGCTACTGATGCTGCTACTAATGTTGTTTCTGATGCCGTTACTCATGCTACTGATGCTGCTACTGGGGCAGCTACTAATGCTGTTACTGATGCCGCTACTGATGATGTCAGTCAGTCAGGTGCTGTCACAGTGAGAGGTTGTGTTAGCTGGAGCTCCGATTGTAGTAACATTATTATAGCAATAATGGAAGGATTAGTGAAGGAACTGATGAATCTAGTTGGAACTCTGAGAGCAGAGATGGATTCCCTACGTGAGGAGGTACGACAGCTGAAACATCGGGAAGAAACGAAGGAGGAGACCAATATTAACAAGACCTCGTCGTGGAAAGTCGTTAAGGACAGGGGTCTTAAGAAGACCTTGACAAGGCCGCTTACAGACGCCCTAAAGACAGCAAATTCATTTGCCGTGTTGGAGGACGAGTGCTGTGGTGAGCATGCAGTTCACTCGGAACAGAAGTCAGCGAGGAGCGGCGAAGCGCGGGCCCCTCAGGGTGCTCAGAAAGTTAAGGAGGTACCGAAGCGAATTTTGGTTGTGGGAGATTCCCAGGTGAGGTATTTAGACAGAACGT
This sequence comes from Procambarus virginalis, assembly GCA_020271785.1. NCBI lineage: Eukaryota > Metazoa > Arthropoda > Malacostraca > Decapoda > Cambaridae > Procambarus > Procambarus virginalis. Next base: position 60,980 of record WNGS01168249.1, on the reverse strand, counting down.
TTTGTGCCAGAGATAGGGGGAACAGATTAAGAGTTTGCTATCCAGGAGCTGGAATTGGTGATATTGTTGGAAACATGAATAATATTATGACAGGAAATGGGAACAAACCCATTATTTGTATTAGTGCAGGGGGTAATGATGTTGGACGAGTTAGGAGTGAGGAACTAATACAGAGATTCAGGACAGCCACTGAATTAGTTAGGAGCAAGGGAGGAATCCCGATCATATGTGGCATTCTTCCAAGAAAGGGAGTGGGAAATGAATGGATGTCGAGGCACTTGGTGTCAATTTGTGGCTGGAAAGATATTGCATATCAAATGCAATATCTTTCATAGACAACTGGGAACACTTCTATGGAAGAAATGAAATGTATGCTAGTGATGGGGTGCATCTATCGAGGGCTGGGGTTGTTGCTGTTGCGAACTCGTTGGAACCAGTGGTTAGAGGTGTTTGGGTTTAAACTGTTAGTAGATAGTGGTATGGGAATTGATTTGGAGGAAGGATGTAATAAAAGTATGTGTTTGTGGGAGAAAGGAATTGCCAAAATGATCAGGGAAAGAGAAGGGCCTCAAAATAACAATTCACTTAGGGTATATTACACTAACAGTAGAAGTCTAAGAAATAAATTAACGAATTAAATGCTCTTGTCAGCACAGAAAAAATAGATATTATTGCACTTGCCGAAACGTGGATGAATGTTGATAATAGAGAACTATTAGCTGAATATCAAATAAATGGATTTAAACTATTTCACACAGATAGATATATTAGACGAGGAGGGGAGTAGCCATATACGTTAGGGACAATTTGAAATGTAGTCTCAAAGAGGGAATCAAAACTGAGCCACACACAGAAACTATTTCGATAGAATTGAACGAAAAAGCAAATAATATTATAATAGGAGTTATATATAGGCCACCAAATTTAGACAGAATGGAAGCAAATCATCTATGGGATGAAATATCTAGAGCATCTAGATCTAACAGTATTTATGTCATGGGTGACTTTAATTTTAATGGAATAAACTGGTTGAACAAAACAGGGAATAGTGAAGCAGAAGATTTTCTAGAATTAATTGACGATTGCTTTCTTACACAACACATTAAGGAACCAACGCGGGAAAATAATATTTTAGATCTAGTGTTAACTAACAGGGAAACACAAATTAATGACATTGAAATAGGGAGTGAGCTAGGGAACAGTGATCACAAAGAAATCAGATTTAGCATAGAATGGAATAGACCTTTTGGAGAAAATTCTGTTAAAGTGCCAGATTTTCGAAAAGCTGATTTTAATAGTCTAAGAAATTTTTTGGGTCAAATAGATTGGAAAGTCTTGGGTATGGGGTGTGGGTCGGTCTTGGAGCGAGACATGAACCAAGCGATAGGTGACGTAAAAGGGGATTTCGATGTGGATTCAATATATAACTTATTTAAGAATATTCTAAACAAAGCACAGGAACGTAGTATACCATACAAATTGAATAGATCGAATACTAATGACCCAAAGTGGATAACAAAGAATTTGAAGAACCTTATAGGTAAAAATCACTGCTTCCCGGTGATTGGCAGCACCTCCTGCCTGTACAGCACTGAAGTCAACATAGGTGTTGACTAAAGTTGAACCGCAAGTGTAGTCCCATACCTACTGTCTACCATTCTTCCAGGGGTTCACCGTGATCCCATCTGGGCGACCAACAGGCTCATCAGAGTTGCGGGGCATTAGATAACAGGGCTCTCTCTCTGCTGGACAACCCTCTGTGGTAAGGCTTCTCTTAAAAATGTCGTTAACCTCGCCGTGTCTTGCATGACATCCTCCTGTCCTTTGGCAGAGAAAGCCATGCCGTCCGTACCTGTCGGCCACTGCCTCGCCGCAAATACATCTGTATTCGGTGTGGATTGGGGCAGCGAGGCGGAAAGCTAAAGCAGTTCGGAGGGCCTGCTGTGTGAGACGAGTGCCGGTTGCTGACATTGGGGTTGCTAATAGGAAGTCACTGCATGGGTGGGTCGCTGAGAGAAGTGTTGAGAGCTTTTTCTAGCATTGATTTCAGCAGGCAGTCGTACTCTTCTAATTTAATATTTTTAAAAGATGGCGAACATCTAAGAAAGAAGGTCAGCCTGAGGAGGGACAAGCATCTGGTGATGAGGTAAAGTGCATCAATGTCTTCAATCCTCTCATTCATCCTCCTCAGGTCAGAGATCTTCTTACCAAGGACCTCGTTGATATCATTCCCTCTAAGACGAGCTCCTAGAAGTGTACTGTCCTCAGGGTTGGTTATATGAATATCAGGCAACCTTTATTCGGTCTATTATGTGCTTTTTTGTGGAAGTTTTTTCACACTTAGAAGAGTTCATAGTGAGGCCTGGACTTGCTCCTTGCTCCTAAATTATTCTTATGTCATCCAGGAAGGAGTCTAGTGAGCCAGCTAGAGTACCATCGTCCAAAAACCAAATATTGAGCTCACTGGACAGGTTATCGGTGACTTCCTTGATGACTAGGCAGAAAAAAAGGAGCAAGGGGGTCACCCTGTTGGACACCTTCTTGTGATTCAGTTTCATGTTCCCCGAATAACAGAGTTAGATTCTTGCTGTAGCATGAGTTTACAAACGGGTAGAGGGAAGGAAAAAGGCGATGAACCGCACTGAGTACTTCATCCCTTCTAACCAGAATGAAAGCAGTTTTGAAGTCCAGTTTTATCAGGGCTTTTTCATTCGTAATGTTGGCAATGTAGGCTCTAGCTGCATGAGCCGCTGCCTCACACCCTTGGGGAATGCCAAACCCAAGCTGTTTTGGCTTCAGCATGTCGGCTGCTGCCTGACAAACTGCTCTAGCAGCAGCCTTAGCGACGAGGCGCCGGAGTGAATTGCCCACAACTATCGGTCTCATTCCTCCATCCTTTTTCCTCAGGGCACAGAGGGTAGCGCCAAAAAAGAGAGGCCGTATGGTCTCTTGTATGTTGCCAGCTAGACATGTGTTGGAGAATCAATTAGTTCCACCAGGAGGCCCTGTGCAATGTCTCCCAGTGCAGGGTTGAGCATTTGTTTGATGTGGTTTTGCCTTAGTCCTGTGAACCCACCTGCTGATGCTGGTGGGAAGGATAAAGCTGATTTATGCACCATGGATTCGACCACACACAGGGGTTCTGCTCTGGTGACACCGACTAGGGAAACACTGTCGACACGAGGAGCTCTGAGTGGGAGTTTGTCTCTCCAGGCTTGTGCTGTATCGGCGTCTCTGGTGGCAACTGTGTTCTCGCTGGTAATGACTGATCGCTCCGACTGTGATACCTTCTATTTTCTTGCTGATTGTTGCTCTGATTTTAGATGCCTCGATGTTGTTAATACCTTTCCTGCGGTGGGTGTTTTTGGCACAGGTGGGGAGGGGTGCCTGGTTGTCCTCTCTAGGAAAACTATTTATAGCCATAATGACTGAGGAAGCTAGTGATTTGTCTCTCCTTGCAGGGACAGCTAGGCATATGTTACCAAACAGGAGAAGATTGTGCCATGCTTGGATGGTTTCGGGAGAGTCATTAACCTTTTTCAAGAGGCTGGATAGTTTGGCTGCTGCCTGGGGCCAGGCAGCTTAGGGGATGTGCTGCAAGGTTCCAACCGATGTTGCTTTGATGGCTTCTAGTAGATTCTCAGTCGATATGAAGCTGTTGGAGGTGTTTTCCCTGACTGCTGGAGTGGGGCCTTGATTGATAGTCTCTTTGGGAGGGCGCCACATACCCGGACATTCGGTTCCGTTGTGATTATGATATATATATATATATATATATATATATATATATGTGTGTGTGTGTGTGTGTGTACTCACCTATTTGTACTCACCTATTTGTGCTTGGTGAGTACAAGGGGGTTGAGCTTTGGCTCTTTGGTCCCGCCTCTCAACTGTCAATCAACTAGCTTCTAGCAATGCTGTTGTTATTGCTTCAATGCTGAAGTGATTATATATGTGTGTGTGTGTGTGTGTGTGTGTGTGTGTGTGTGTGTGTGTGTGTACTGGCAGCATTTTTTCATTTAATGTTTCATTGAATATGAAAATTCCTTGTTGATAATATTCTTGTTTAGGGCTTCTATGCCTCTGACTAGTGCTCTTGCATCTTGGTTTAACTGGACGAGGATTTCTCCAAATGTTATATTTGTTCGAGGAAAAGAAAAATAAATTGCTGATTGTTTTACATATTATAAATTTTGATTGTTTTACATATTATAAATTTACAAAACGTTTCGAACCTACATGGTTCACTCTCAAGTGATGGGACAGGCTTGATTGATAAAGATTAAACAACCCAAAAGGTGGCACGGCGTAAAAGAGAGAGGATGTTGACGTTTTAGATTCAGCTACTCGGAACATAAAGTCCCAAGTAGCACAGGTTATGGTGAGCCCATAGTGGACTAACCTGGCACAGGAGCTGGGCTGTGACTTGACAGGAGAGGTCACACCTCTCGGTACCTTTTTAAGCACAGATATTTCATCGAATCACTTCATCATGCTGGGGCCACGTGAGTATTATTTGTGCGGCAAAGCTTGAATGGTCCCCATGCTGACATGCATTAGAAGTCTCCTCCCCATGAAGGACTTACATATCAGCTTGGGGACCATTCAAGCTTTGCCGAACAAATGTTACTCACGTGGCCCCAGCATGATGAAGTGATTCAACGAAATATCTGTGCCTCAGAAGGTCACCGAGACTGAGGTTAAAGGGTCAGACCACTTCCAATTCTTTTGAACAGTCAGTGTGGTCTAATGGTTAAAGTACTGAACCCGCTAAGGTGCATGGAGCCCTGGCTGTCTGGGTACGAATCCTTCAGGGTGAGTAGTTTTCTGATACATCTATATATATATATATATATATATATATATATATATATATATATATATATATATATATATATTAAACTTTGCAGGATAAAGGATTATTTTATAAGGGGGTGGTGGTCGGTGAAGAGAGGTACATCACCAATGATCCTGTGTTACAAAACATGTGGCTGTGAAATGTTCAACCCTGAGTCTATTGACTCAGGGCTGAACAATAGCATTAGCTGAGCATTAGTTTACTTCAACGTGAATTTAAATACGTATTTTCAAAACATATGTTCAGTTTGTATTCTGGGCGCAACCTTTTGGTTACAGTGAGAGGAGAAGGTCGTGTGTGGGCAGGGACGGAGGAGACGGGGTAAGAGCGTGTGTGGGTTGTTCCCTTCCTCGAGAACTGTTAACCTCTTCGACCAGATACTCCAACGTCAGTATACTGTGATCGCTCATTCCTACTCGGGTCTCGAAGTCAATTTGCCTTATATCAGAGTCATTCAGAGTGAAGACTAGGTCGAGTCTTGCTGGTTTATCGCTACCCCTCATTCGTGTGGGTTCCCTGACTGCTGGCTTAAAAAAATTTTGTTTCCATCTCCAGTGTTTTGCTCTCCATGTTTCCTCACCTCCATGCGGTTCCTTGTTCTCCCCAGTCTATCCTTCCATGATTGATGTCCCCCCATGATGAGCGAAGGGATCAATTCTAC
>WNGS01168248.1:16497-31569 GCA_020271785.1 Procambarus virginalis | reverse complement strand
AAACGGGAGATTTTCAATTTTAAGAAAGAAAACTATACCGAGATCTAGATGTATTAACCAATTACTTGTTGCAACTTTTAAAGAACTTAAACCATCACTAAAACCTCTTAGACGACTAACCAAGACATCTACAGTATGGGCAATGACAATCTATACAACATTTGTTCTATTAACGTTAATTTTCAACTCTTAGCTTACGTACACCTACAGAAAATATCCCAATATACAAACTTTGGTACAGACTCTACAACGCCCAATACTTTAAAACTGATGTTGCCGACTATTAACAATGAGTAGTTTATAACAATTAGATTTAAACTACCTTCAAATACAAACATTTGCTACAACAAAGTATTTAAAATTAAGAAGCAATTTAATAACCCTTTCACCAAGTTAATCTTCATTATTCTAACAATGTTGTACAGTATTACAACTAAACCAATATTTGCCAAGATATTTATTCAACTTTCAGACTTCAATGCAACAGGAATCTATCTTATCACAATGTGGAGCAGTGATTATTCCTTCAATCCCATGCACCACACCATGGCTTACAAGTACATCCAAGTGTAGATAAAAAAAATAAATTCACCTTGTTCCTCAAGGTGAAATGACAATGACCCATATTTATAATTCAGTATGAAGTCAATTACTCAAAACAGATGATGCCAAGATCATTACGCATGCCAAAACAGCCAAAACTTGTTTTAACCAAGAGCAACAGGTCTCGTACCATGATTATTCATTTTACAGTAAGTGACAACATCACTTAACATGCATAAGGGGGGCCATACCCAAAGTTATATGCTACTACCAACAATTTCATTTCAATACATTACAGGGGTCATTGCAGATGATGCGTCTCCATCTGTCAGACGAGAAATTCTGAATTAACACATCTTCGTACTTATTAACTTTATTTCTACTAAACGTACAAATTATGCACTTAAAGTTACTTTAATATTCGTAAACTGCTGCAAGTATAACAGGTCATATTACAAAGTTTATGAAACAAAACTTCTCATTTGTAAACTATTAAACCAATACAAAGTATACAAATCTTTAAAATAATTACCATATAATAAGCCAATAAGTTGATTTAACTTTTTTTTAAATACAAATATTTTTCACCATGTCTCCTATATTTGCAGTAATATGCACAGTTTAAGGGTTAAGGAAACTTTACATGAAGTGTGCCTCTAGACTAACTAATACTTACCTAGATTGAGATTTTGCAGATGTTGCTCCTATTTGTACAGGCCACAAATAGCACAGTAGAAGACTACCATCCATTCCAGCCGACTTTATATCTGTAAAGTCTGATACATTCACATGAAATTTAAAAAAGTAGGTTCCCCCCAAACAAAAATTTTAAATACTGTATAAACATGGCTGTCATGCAAACTTTACTTTCCAAATTAAGTGCTTTATATCATAAAAGGACTAAAAAGTGTATGCCAAGTTACTAAAGCTTTTCACAACCTACCATATGACTGGCAAGGAAAAAGCACTTTATATAACCATTACAATTTATAAAATACTAAAAACCTGCAGTGAAAGGGTCTTGCAAATTATTAAACATGGCAAAAGAAACCAATATTTTAATTTTGGCCCGACTGTCGTAACAATATTAACATTCATGTTTTGAGTAGAGTGAAGGCTATGGAGGCCTTACAAAACAAATGTACATGAACACAAGTAGTGTGACAACTGGCAAACTAATTGAAAACTAAAGCTTAACATGTGTAGCATAATCCATAAATGCCAAAAATATTACCTATCAGTAGATGGAGAAGGACCAAGTCACAGTCCACCAATCAAAATTGCACAAGTGGGAGCTACAGTTTAAGAAAAAAATAGATTCAAACTTTAGACTTTATAAAAATATAATTATACAACCCGATTAATCTCTTTCACCTAATACCAAAGCACGTTCTTTGGGGATTTTATCCGCTTTAGGAGGATATTTAATACCAGCCAATAATTCATTCTTTAACAAATTACCATTAGTAAAAATTATACATTGCAAGCCAGACAGGAATCTACCAATTTCCTCAAACTGAAAACCGATTTGGCAAAACATTGTCAAGATAACCAAGTTGATTGCAACATTGATTCAATGGTTTAAAGAGGAACACCACAATGCATAACAAAAATAAAGATGCTTTTTCACCATTATAATCCAACAAAACAGTCTACCCACTAAAGAAAAATGACAAACTATGCTGCTGTTTAAGATAAAACTTAAAAAAAATAATGGAAGAGGAGGGAACAAACTGCCAGGGGAAGGGATTAAGATTCTGTACCTTTTACATGTTAATGTAGACTTCCCATAGGATCTGGGCCTTATCCACTCCGACATTTGACAGTTGGTGCCAGCTGCAAGTTAGAAAGTGTGCCATACCATGTCATACGCTACTTCAGGAAACTACTTCCTCACTCTTCGCCACAGGGAACAACGGCTCAGGACCTTGTTACCATGGTGAGAGGCAGTTGAAGACTAGCCAGTCGACACCCTGGGCTGGATATCTAGCAGCTGAAAGAATTTACCACCTGCAAATACAATTTAAAGAACGGTGAATTTTAGGAATAGAGTAAATTAATGCAGGACAAAGGAAGACTAGTAAAATTCATAGAATTTTTGAAATGACTTTAAAACAAAGATATCAATTTTCAACTGGGCAGCAGAAGGAAGTTTTTAACAGTGATAAATTACAGGTACTGTACTTTGGTATTGTAATTGTAAAGTATATTAAAGGACAATCTGCTCAGTAGGAAAGCAACAAGTACAGAGATAATGCAAAGACCTGATTTTTAAAGCATAACCAAAGTTATAATTATATGATCGCATGCCATAAAAATGTATTTTTACATTCCTCAAATCCAGGGATACCATCACTATGCTCATTAATATTAAAGCACTGTCCAATATATATTTTTCCCTGAAGAGCCAAAAGAGCGAATACAAGCTATTCCTGCTCCCCCCCCCTTTTTCAAGGCAAACAAGACTAAAATTACAGGTTGTATGCCTGCAAATCAAAAACTACTACACACGTGATGGCACAAGCAGCCCCATACCTAAATGGGTAGAGTACAGATCCAAACAAGGAGCCAGCCTACAAAAATTAAACAAGTGGCCCATGCAACACCAATTATTTATGAACATTTAGCCACCCAAGAGTTGGCATCGACATGAATAGTCAATAAAATACATGCCAGCCCTGCTCATTTTTAAGTACCCATAAGCAGTGGTGCCAGCCAACACTGGCAGAAGCCATGCCCTATAGTAACTTCACTGCTAAAAGTCTCTTTCACCCTTGGCTCTATACATTCTACAACACAATTTGACAAGTAGAGGCAAAACATTTTATAAAACTTTAATTATGTCCTAACGTGATACAGGAACATCTTGTCTGCACATGATTACACCTAGTCATTGAGAGAGGCAGTTTCATCAAATTTTGGAGGGCAAGAGGAACAAGACATAAAAACATTTGAAGCAAGGGCTGCTGTAAAGTAGATTATCAAGATTGAAGTTTCGGTATGGCGAGGCACACCTATTTAACTTTTCAGTTAACTGTAGCGAGTAATCCTTATACTGAGGTCGATCTCTAACATTAATTGTTGACGAGACTACTTTTATTGAATTTTGTAACTAGCTCATCAAGCCTAACTTGCTTATCTAAATGAATTCCGAGTTCAGTCCCCGAGCCCATTATGTGCCTCTAACCCTTTCCACTACCGCCCACAAGATGGGTTATGGGGTGCATAATAAATGAACTAAACTAACTCTCCATTATCTCATCTTAATGGTGTAAGTAATTAGCACTAACTGCACAAGCTATAATCCTATCCCTAATTAGGAGGTAACAGTTCTCATGTCCTATCCAAGTAGAGGAAGGCGAGGGGTAGTCACCAAATATAAGGAAACAATACGAGAATAGACAACAGTACAATTTCCAGTCAAGAGCGTAGGCAGTTATAAATAAATAAAATCAATGTTTATTCAGGTAAGATACATACAAGAGATTTTACAAAAATTAATAGACTCTTAGATAGAGCTAGTACATAGAATGCCTAAAGCCACTATTACTCAAAGCGTTTCGGTCAGGCAAAACATTAACGTCTAAAACTTAATACTAATCGAGTATAAAGAATTTATAGCTACAGCTTCGATACAACAGGCAGCAGACCACAGGACTGCATCCAGCTACAAAGTTCTCCCACAGAGCTCCACGACTCTGGCCACACTCTGCTCCAATCTCCGTCTCTACAACACTGCTGTATCCAGAACTAAAATATCAAACTCACTAAACACTAATCTACCCAACAACGTAACAATTGTACATTACAACTGATTAAAACTGGTTTTCAGTAATCTTCATGTACACTAGTCAATAGCCATACTGGCTTTAAATTAAAACTAATCCTAAGCAGGTTAGAACACGAATGAAGATGACTACAAAAGGGTTGTTGGCCCATGAGGTAACTATCCACACTGTCATTCATATCTGTACACTTATCTTAAGTATCAAACGCTCGAGGGATCCTACTTCTACAATGTTATGCAGTAATTGGTTCCACAAATCAACCCTATTACCAAAGTATTTACCCATGGCTTTCCGATACCTAAACTTTTCCAATTCATACGCATTGTTTTAGGTATTGTGTTGTGTATACTTCATACCTCTAACACCCCGTTTGTCAAGTAAATATTTCAACTTAAACAAGTTATTCTTTGCCTTTTTAGAGGCATGCATTTCAACTTTTTCAATCTTACGACAATTTCTAAATTGCGGGATTAGCTTTTGTCATTCTACGTTTGATATGTTCTAACAATTTTATAGCCATTCTATAGCATGGCAACCATGCATAATCTGCACGATTTAAATGAGACTCAATGATAACAAGAATAACACTAGGCGTTTTATTACCAGTGCGACAAATTGTTCCATATACCTAGTTATGAACTAGGTATTTTTATTAATCACATACCAGATCCCTTTGGCAATCTCAACACTTTTCTAGCTGTCATTACCTAGCCTCAACCTTAAATGTGTTAACATTTCAACTGCATCCGGCAATAGATTACTTACCATTTCAAATTTTTTTTAGACCAAGTGAGAGAAAGTCAATTTTTTATTTGGTAATTCTGCGATTATTCTTGCTCAAATCCAATTTATTATAACTAGGGTTCCAGAACAGCCTCGAGGTACTACTTGAAACATTCCCCCCCCCCACATTATACTAACCATGCCTTAATAAAGTTTATACCATAAGCCTAAATTTTCATGTGCTACTATTTAAAGCTTTGCCTAAGTCAAGGTACAGAACATCAAACCTCATCACTATATTGCCTCTACAAGGCAAGTATTTAGCCATGAACAGCCCGTAGTAAAGCTATGCAATTCAAGTATTAAGTTATGTTTTTCAAGGTGACAAATTATATTTGCACTTTAGATTCTAGCAACTTTCTCACAATAGACAAAACTAATAGGCCGTAAATTTTACAAGCGATCCGTCTTTGGATAACTAGTTTTATATTCAAAATTCATTGTCCTTTCAAATTGGTACCACATTAACAACTTTCCATGACTGACTTTCTGACTAGTGATTTAATAAAATTAGTATACGGCGGTTCTCAAACCCGCCCTTTGCAATCTTTAAGCACCCTGGCAAACCGTGTTAAAGCTTTATCATTTATTTTAATTAAAAGAAATCCCCCCTGGTAACTGCTAAACTATTCTACCCGTCTGCTTCCACCCCCTCCCCCCCCACTAACAGACTTGTTTTCGGTTAAAGGCCTAATGTCAAGTTACTATTTAGTAAATATTAAAATTACTTTCCCGAACTTAGCAGTACTTTGTTGTAAATGGACCATCCTTTCCCATGTTTCTTTTTTTACGAGACAACTACTTTAGGATTTGTTTTTTTGCTTGTCAATAACAGACAAGGACACTTAAATACTCCCGCTGCACGTTAAGGGGTAATTAAGGGGCCGCGGCCTCTTTGAAACTTATTTAAACACTCCCATAAAACACCAGACAAAGTGTTTTTAGTGTGGATGCTCAACACCAAATTTCTCCCACACTTATAAACAACCTATCCGTCTAGGCCGTACTGTTAAAACAGCTTAAAAAAATTGACAAGACGCTCGCTTCCTATCCCCGTAAAGGCCACTGATCAATTCACTTTGAAACCGTACGTAACTTACGGAAATAATTTACTGTTGCCTATACAATTCTCCCCCCCCCTCCCTTCATATTACTATCTATACAAATCAAATAAATTTAAGTAAAACCCAACCAAACATCCTAAAATTATTTGACATAAATGACTATTAGAAAGACTCATAACTTACCCGCTGGTCAACTGCACCGGTCTATACATCCTCTTTCAACACTGGTTAAACAGCTACGTTCGTACTCGTCTCACATCCTACTACAAATCACTTACGTTGTCTAGAAACTTATATAGACTAGCAACTGACCATAACACACATATTTAGATCATCGAATACGTGGGTAAACTGGTAGTACTGCTGTCAAAACATAGATGGCGCACAGTCAAATGGCAATGCCAATGGACTCGCCTAGTTGTGCTTATGGAAATGAGTTTCGATTATTTGGCCCCGCCTTCTGCTGTTAATTAATTGGTATACACAGGCTCCTGAACCTGATGACCAGTAATACTTTAGTGTTAGTGGTTATATAAGAACACAAGAATTAAGGTAACTGCAGAAGGCCTATTGGCCCATACGAGGCAGCTCCTATTTACCGTGATGAGTTTTTTTCCAGCTGCATTTTAATATTTAACAGTTTTGGCATTTACAGCTTCGGCACGTTTCCTATCACCTAATACATAAGAACATAGAATAAGGTAACTGCAGAAGGTCTATTGGCCCATACGAGGCAGCTCCTATTTAAACCACCCAATCCCACTCATAACATGTCAAATTCAAATTCAATTTTTATTCAAGAAAAGTACATACATATGATGGGTTACAAAGTAAGTAAGTAATTATCAAAAGAAGGCACCAAACCGGAAGGCTATGTAGCACCATTAAATATGCGGAATAATCAGAGTGCGCTAAATATCACCAAGGATGCCAATATGAGAACAAAAACGCATAAGGCGAACGACTGCGAGGGGCGGTCGGAAAACAGACACACGCTCGTCCTGGAAGTCAGGACATTCAACAAGGATATGTACGACCGTAAGAGGGACAACGCAACTCGGACAATAAGGAGCAGGGCGGCGGTCCATTAGGTGACCAGGGTTAAGCGAGTATGGCCCAACCCGCAGCCGTGCCAAAGCAGTCTCCCACCGCCGGTTACGGTGGTAGGAGGAGGCCACGGGGACACACTACGTTTTGAGAGTACGCAGCTTGTTACTAACCACAGAGGACCAACCCCTTCTAATGGGCAAGGATGGAGGAATGATATCAGGATAAAAGTCGGAATAAGGAATACCTTTACGGGAGATGGGACAAGAACGGATAGCTTCCTTAGCGGCAGCATCCGCACGCTCATTGAAAGAAACCCCCATATGGCTGGGAACCCAGCAAAACTCTACCGATTTAAATTTACTAGAAATAAGAAACAGCCAATGCTGAATCTCGATGACCACGGGTGGACGGATTAAAGGACCCTAGAGCCATGAGGGCACTACGAGAGTCAACTACAACCACAAAGGAGGAATGAGAATGAGAAAGCAAGAGACGGAGAGCATAGAGAATAGCATAAAGTTCTGCCGTAAAGACGCTAGCCTCCGAAGGGAGGCGACACATAAGTACGGTCAGGAAAAACAACAGAGTAGCCCACACCGTCCGCAGACTTAGACCCATCGGTGAAGATGGAAATAGAGTGGAAGTGCGAAGAAAAGTGCTCAAGGAAGAGGCTTTTCAGAATTGTAGGAGGGGTAAAGGCTTTAGTAATACAAGTCAAGGACGTACAAAACTTGGGAAGGGGGACTCTCCACGGAGGCAAGAAAGAACATATGAGGAGAAACATTAGAAATATGAACAGAAAGAGAATCCTGTAAGCGAGATAACCGGACAGAAGAGGGAGACGATGAGAGGAACAGGAGCTACAGGAGGAGGAAAAGTCAAAGCACGACAGAGGCGAGAGGAAGGATGTTGTAAGGACCGCGCAAGATAGCGAAGACAGTAGCGATCACGGCGGTCTGAAGAGAGAGAAAGCCAGTGTCAACATACAAACTGAGGGCGGGAGTCGAACGAAAGGCACCAGAGCTGAGACGCAACCCAGTATGGTGCAAGCATCAAGACGGCGAAGAGTAGAAGGAGAAGCAGAAGAGTAAGCAGGGCAACCATAATCGAGTTTAGACAGGACAGAGAGGAGTGCAAATATAGGAGCGTGCGCCTATCCGCTCCCCAAGAAGTATGGGACAAAACCTTAAGTAGGTTAAGGGCCTTAGAGCATTCAACTCGGAGGTAAGAGATATGGGCTGACCAAGACAAACAGTGTCAAAGACTAACCCCAAAAGCTTTGCGGAATCCCTGTACACAATGGGATGACCATAAAGCGACAAGAGGGACGAAGAACTACATGCTTCCGAGTAAAGTCATAGCACAAGTCTTAGACGCAGAGAACTTGAAGCCATGATCGGTGGCCCAAGACGACACGGCATCAATCGCAAGTTGAAGCCGCCGTTGAAGGAGAGGCGAATCATCACCCTGACAGCAAAGGGTAAGATCATCAACATAGAGAGCGGAGAAGACGCCAGAAGAAAGAAGAGGAAAGAAGACCGTTGAGGGCAACTAGAAAAAGAGTAGTGCTCAGAACACTACCTTGGGACACCCTCATACTGCCGAAAAGGGCAGAGAGAGCAGTACCAAGCCGCACACGAAAGGAACGACGAGAGAGGAAGCTGGAGGAAGAGAGGGAGGTTCCCACGAAGGCCAAAAGAATGAAGTTGAGACAGAATATGATACCGCCAGGTAGTGTCGTAAGCCTTTTCCAGGTCAAAAAGGACGGCAACAACGGAGGTCTTCGCAGCAAAAGCAGTACGAATATAGACCTCCAAGTTCACCAGGACATCCGTTGTGCTGCGGCACTTGCGAAAACCAAATTGAGAAGGGGAGAGGTGGTGATAGTGTTCTAAGAACCACATCAAACGAACGTTAACCATACGTTCAAAGAGCTTGCAGACACAACTCGTGAGGGCAATAGGGCGGAAGTCCTTGGGGGATGACCCGAGAGACCCTGGTTCCCGACAGGGAGGACAACAGCATCGAGCCAGTCTTCAGGGACTGACGACGACTCCCAGACCCGATTGTACAGACTCAGTAAATACTGAGACGTGCACGGAGGGAGATGGCGAAGCATTTCATAATGAACGCCATCGGAGCCTGCTGCCGTAGAACCGCAAAGGCTAGGGCAGACTGAAGCTCAGAGAGAGAGAAGGGATCATTATAGGGAAGGTGAAGATAAGTACAGAAATTTAAAGGATGAGATTCAAGAAGAGGCTTACGAAGAAGGAAGGATTGGGGAAGATGAGAACCAGAACTAACAGAGGAAAAATGGGAACCCAGTTCGGTCGCAACCTGCACGGGTCCGCCACAAGAGCACCATGGAGGCGAAGGACCGGTGAGACATCGGGAACGAATTACCCGCAATCTTGCGGATACGCTTCCAGACCAGTGGGAGAGGAGTTTCGGACGTAACGGTGGAGACATAAGACGCCCAGCAAGCACGTTTAGCCGCACGGATGGTCCTACGGGCCACCGCACTCGCCTTCGAAAACAAAAGAAAAGACTCAACCGTCTGCCGCGGCGATGTCTCTTCCAGGCTGCACGCTTACAGCGGACAACCCGAGCACAGTCCATATTCCACCAGGGAACGCACTTCCGCGTTCCCCGAGAGAAGAGTGAGGAATAGAGCGGAGGGCAGCGTCAAAGACAGTGTCATGAAAAAGAAGGAGGGCGCGAGGGAGAGGCAGAACGGAGAGGTCGAAATAGTAGCACGGAGAGTAAAGAGGCGCCAGTCAGCCTCGGCAAACCGCCACCTAGGGAAGGAGAGAGGAGGGGAAAAGAGAAAACAGTAACAAGGACAGGAAAATGGTCACTGCTGGAGGTCATCAAGGACCCCCACCCGAANGGGTGCTTGCTCACACCTGTGGTGCTGGCTCACACCTGTGGGTGCTCGTTTAGACCTGTGGTGCTCGGTCAGACCTGGGTGCTCGTTCAGACCTGTGGGTGCTCGTTCAGACCTGTGGGTGCTCGTTCAGACCTGTGGGTGCTCGTTCAGACCTGTGGGTGCTCGCTCACACCTGTGGGTGCTCGCTCCACCTGTGGGTGCTCGCTCACACCTGTGGGTGCTCGCTCACACCTGTGGGTGCTCGCTCACGCCTGTGGGTGCTCGCTCACACCTGTGGGTGCTCGCTCACACCTGTGGGTGCTCGCTCACCTGTGGGTGCTCGCTCAGACCTGTGGGTGCTCGCTCAGACCTGTGGGTGCTCGCTCAGACCTGTGGTTGCTCGCTCAGACCTGTGGGTGCTCGCTCAGACCTGTGGGTGCTCGCTCACACCTGTGGGTGCTCGCTCACACCTGTGGGTGCTCGCTCACACCTGTGGGTGCTCGCTCACACCTGTGGGTGCTCGCTCACACCTGTGGGTGCTCGCTCACACCTGTGGTGCTTGTTCACACCTGTGGGTGCTTGCTCACACCTGTGGGTGCTTGCCACACCTGTGGGTGCTCGCTCACACCTGTGGGTGCTTGCTCACACCTGTGGGTGCTCGTTCAGACCTGTGGGTGCTTGGTCACACCTGTGGTGCTCGTTCAGACCTGTGGGTGCTCGTTCAGACCTGTGGGTGCTCGTTCAGACCTGTGGGTGCTCGCTCAGACCTGTGGGTGCTCGCTCAGACCTGTGGGTGCTCGGTCAGACCTGTGGGTGCTTGGTCAGACCTGTGGGTGCTCGTTCACCCTGTGGGTGCTCGCTCAGACCTGTGGGTGCTCGCTCAGACTTGTGGGTGCTCGCTCAGACCTGTGGGTGCTCGTTCAGACCTGTGGGTGCTCGTTCACACCTGTGGGTGCTCGCTCACACCTGTGGGTGCTCGTTCACACCTGTGGGTGCTCGCTCACGCCTGTGGGTGCTCGCTCACGCCTGTGGGTGCTCGCTCACACGCCTGTGGGTGCTCGCTCACACGCCTGTGGGTGCTCGCTCACACGCCTGTGGGTGCTCGCTCACACGCCTGTGGGTGCTCGCTCACGCCTGTGGGTGCTCGCTCACCCTGTGGGTGCTCGCTCACACCTGTGGTGCTCGCTCACACCTGTGGGTGCTCGCTCACGCCTGTGGGTGCTCGCTCACACCTGTGGGTGCTCGCTCACACCTGTGGGTGCTCGCTCACACCTGTGGGTGCTCGCTCACACCTGTGGGTGCTCGCTCACACCTGTGGGTGCTCGCTCACACCTGTGGGTGCTCGCTCACACCTGTGGGTGCTCGCTCACACCTGTGGGTGCTCGCTCACACCTGTGGGTGCTCGTTTAGACCTGTGGGAGTTTGGTCACACCTGTGGGTGCTCGTTCAGACCTGTGGGTGCTCGTTCAGACCTGTGGGTGCTCGTTCAGACCTGTGGGTGCTCGCTCAGACTTGAGGGTGCTCGCTCAGACCTGTGGGTGCTCG
The DNA here is from genome assembly GCA_020271785.1 of Procambarus virginalis. Lineage (NCBI taxonomy): Eukaryota > Metazoa > Arthropoda > Malacostraca > Decapoda > Cambaridae > Procambarus > Procambarus virginalis. The sequence continues at coordinate 19,927 of WNGS01168248.1, read as the reverse complement.
GTCAGACCTGTGGGTGCTTGGTCAGACCTGTGGGTGCTCGTTCAGACCTGTGGATGCTCGTTCAGACCTGTGGATGCTCGCTCACACCAGTGGGTGCTCGCTCACACCAGTGGGTGCTCGCTCACACCTGTGGGTGCTCGGTCAGACCTGTGGGTGCTCGGTCAGACCTGTGGGTGCTCGGTCAGACCTGTGGGTGCTCGGTCAGACCTGTGGGTGCTCGGTCAGACCTGTGGGTGCTCGGTCAGACCTGTGGGTGCTCGGTCAGACCTGTGGGTGCTCGGTCAGACCTGTGGGTGCTCGGTCAGACCTGTGGGTGCTCGGTCAGACCTGTGGGTGCTTGTTCACACCTGTGGGTGCTTGCTCACACCTGTGGGTGCTTGCTCAAACCTGTGGGTGCTTGCTCACACCTGTGGGTGCTTGCTCACACCTGTGGGTGCTTGCTCACACCTGTGGGTGCTTGCTCACACCTGTGGGTGCTTGCTCACACCTGTGGGTGCTTGCTCACACCTGTGGGTGCTTGCTCACACCTGTGGGTGCTTGCTCACACCTGTGGGTGCTTGCTCACACCTGTGGGTGCTTGCTCACACCTGTGGGTGCTTGCTCACACCTGTGGGTGCTTGCTCACACCTGTGGGTGCTGGCTCACAACTGTGTGTGCTTGCGCACACCTGTGGGTGCTTGCTCACACCTGTGGGTGCTCGTTTAGACCTGTGGGAGTTTGGTCAGACCTGTGGGTGCTCGTTCAGACCTGTGGGTGCTCGTTCAGACCTGTGGGTGCTCGTTCAGACCTGTGGGTGCTCGTTCAGACCTGTGGGTGCTCGTTCACACCTGTGGGTGCTCGTTCACACCTGTGGGTGCTCGTTCACACCTGTGGGTGCTCGTTCACACCTGTGGGTGCTCGTTCACACCTGTGGGTGCTCGTTCACACCTGTGGGTGCTCGTTCACACCTGTGGGTGCTCGTTCAGATCTGTGGGTGCTCGTTCAGACCTGTGGGTGCTCGCTCAGACTGTGGGTGCTCGGTCAGACCTGTGGGTGCTTGGTCAGACCTGTGGGTGCTCGTTCACACCTGTGGGTGCTCGCTCACACCTGTGGGTGCTCGCTCACACCTGTGGGTGCTCGCTCACACCTGTGGGTGCTCGCTCACACCTGTGGGTGCTCGCTCACACCTGTGGGTGCTCGCTCACACCTGTGGGTGCTCGCTCACACCTGTGGGTGCTCGCTCACACCTGTGGGTGCTCGCTCACACCTGTGGGTCCTCGGTCAGACCTGTGGGTGCTCGCTCAGACCTGTGGGTGCTCGGTCAGACCTGTGGGAGTTTGGTCAGACCTGTGGGTGCTCGTTCAGACCTGTGGGTGCTCGTTCAGACGTGTGGGTGCTCGCTCACACCTGTGGGTGCTCGTTCACACCTGTGGGTGCTCGTTCACACCTGTGGGTGCTCGTTCACACCTGTGGGTGCTCGCTCACACCTGTGGGTGCTCGCTCACACCTGTGGGTGCTCGCTCACACCTGTGGGTGCTCGCTCACACCTGTGGGTGCTCGCTCACACCTGTGGGTGCTCGGTCAGACCTGTGGTTGCTCGTTCACACCTGTGGGTGCTCGTTCACACCTGTGGGTGCTCGTTCAGACCTGTGGGTGCTCGCTCAGACCTGTGGGTGCTCGCTCACACCTGTGGGTGCTCGCTCACACCTGTGGGTGCTCGCTCATACCTGTGGGTGCTCGCTCAGACGTGTGGGTGCTCGCTCAGACGTGTGGGTGCTCGCTCAGACGTGTGGGTGCTCGCTCACACCTGTGGGTGCTCGCTCACACCTGTGGGTGCTCGGTCAGACCTGTGGTTGCTCGGTCAGACCTGTGGGTGCTCGGTCAGACCTGTGGGAGTTTGGTCAGACCTGTGGGTGCTCGCTCACACCTGTGGGTGCTCGCTCACACCTGTGGGTGCTCGCTCACACCTGTGGGTGCTCGCTCACACCTGTGGGTGCTCGCTCACACCTGTGGGTGCTCGCTCACACCTGTGGGTGCTCGCTCACACCTGTGGGTGCTCGCTCACACCTGTGGGTGCTCGCTCACACCTGTGGGTGCTTGCTCACACCTGTGGGTGCTTGCTCACACCTGTGGGTGCTTGTTCACACCTGTGGGTGCTTGTTCACACCTGTGGGTGCTTGCTCACACCTGTGGGTGCTTGCTCACACCTGTGGGTGCTTGCTCACACCTGTGGGTGCTTGCTCACACCTGTGGGTGCTTGCTCACACCTGTGGGTGCTTGCTCACACCTGTGGGTGCTTGCTCACACCTGTGGGTGCTTGCTCACACCTGTGGGTGCTTGCTCACACCTGTGGGTTCTTGCTCACACCTGTGGGTGCTGGCTCACACCTGTGGGTGCTGGCTCACACCTGTGGGAGCTCGTTTAGACCTGTGGGAGTTTGGTCAGCCCTGTGGCTGCTTGGTCAGATCTGTGGGTGCTTGGTCAGATCTGTGGGTGCTCGTTCAGACCTGTGGGTGCTTGCTCACACCTGTGGGTGCTTGCTCACACCTGTGGGTGCTTGTTCACACCTGTGGGTGCTCGTTCAGACCTGTGGGTGCTCGTTCAGACCTGTGGGTGCTCGTTCAGACCTGTGGGTGCTCGTTCAGACCTGTGGGTGCTCGTTCAGACCTGTGGGTGCTCGTTCAGACCTGTGGGTGCTCGTTCAGACCTGTGGGTGCTCGTTCAGACCTGTGGGAGTTTGGTCAGACCTGTGGGAGTTTGGTCAGACCTGTGGGAGTTTGGTCAGACCTGTCGGTGCTTGCTCACACCTGTGGATGCTTGCTCACACCTGTGGGTGCTTGCTCACACCTGTGGGTGCTTGCTCACACCTGTGGGTGCTTGCTCACACCTGTGGGTGCTTGCTCACACCTGTGGTGCATGCTCACACCTGTAGGTGCTTGCTCACACCTTGCTTAAGTCAGGATGCATGTACTCCCTTCGCCGTTTCGTTCTGCATTGGGGGCGACCCCATGTTGGAGGGGGGGGGGAGATCGTCGTGTGGCCCCCTTTTGCCGGTGTATCCTACGCTCGCGTGTTGCCTCTGCTCGTCCTTGCCACCTTAGTGTCCGAACCGTTTCCAGCCTTTACATCGGAACAGTACGCTGACACTGGCTGTCTCTCCGGGGTGGTTGCAGCATCCTTTCTAGCGCTTTGACTGTAACCCTTCCTGTTCCTCTTGACCACGTTGCTGTTTGTGTCCGTTTGTCGCTTACAAGAATGATTCGGTTCGTCTTAGCGATGTTTTTCGTCGTGTTCCGTCCTTGGCCCTGTGGTTGGGTCCCCATTCGCAAATGTTGTAATTGTGCGATGTGCATCACTAAATGTTTGACTTCTCGAAGGGTCTTGAAGTGGCTTTTCCCTTGAGCACTTTTGTTAACAGTGCCTTTCAGTTTCCATCTTCACCGATGGGTGT
>WNGS01168248.1:0-13288 GCA_020271785.1 Procambarus virginalis | reverse complement strand
TGTGGGTGCTCGCTCACACCTGTGGGTGCTCGCTCACACTGTGGGTGCTCGTTCACACCTGTGGGTGCTCGCTCACACCTGTGGGTGCTCGCTCAACCTGTGGGTGCTCGCTCACACCTGTGGGTGCTCGCTCAACCTGTGGGTGCTCGCTCACACCTGTGGGGTGCTCGCTCACACCTGTGGGTGCTCGCTCACACCTGTGGGTGCTCGCTCACACCTGTGGGTGCTCGCTCACACTGTGGGTGCTCGCTCAGACCTGTGGGTGCTCGGTCAGACCTGTGGGTGCGGCTCAGCCCTGTGGGTGCTCGTTCAGACCTGTGGGTGCTCGCTCAGACCTGTGGGTGCTCGGTCAGACCTGTGGTGCTCGCTCAGACCTGTGGGTGCTCGTTCAGACCTGTGGGTGCTCGTTCAGACCTGTGGGTGCTCGTCAGACCTGTGGGTGCTCGTTCAGACTGTGGGTGCTCGGTCAGACCTGTGGGTGCTCGTTCAGACCTGTGGGTGCTCGGTCAGACCTGTGGGTGCTCGTTCAGACTGTGGGTGCTCGCTCAGACCTGTGGGTGCTCGCTCAGACCTGGGTGCTCGCTCAGACCTGTGGGTGCTCGCTCAGACCTGTGGGTGCTCGCTCAGACCTGTGGGTGCTCGCTCAGACTGTGGGTGCTCGCTCAGACCTGTGGGTGCTCGCTCAGCACCTGTGGGTGCTCGCTCACACTGTGGGTGCTCGCTCACACCTGTGGGTGCTCGCTCACACCTGTGGGTGCTCGCTCACACCTGTGGGTGCTCGCTCACACCTGTGGGTGCTCGCTCACACCTGTGGGTGCTCGCTCACACCTGTGGGTGCTCGCTCACACCTGGGGGTGCTCGCTCACACCTGTGGGTGCTCGCTCACACCTGTGGGTGCTCGCTCACACCTGTGGGTGCTCGCTCACACCTGTGGGTGCTCGCTCACACCTGTGGGTGCTCGGTCAGCCTGTGGGTGCTCGGTCAGACCTGTGGGTGCTCGGTCAGACCTGTGGGTGCTCGTTCACACCTGTGGGTGCTCGCTCACACTGTGGGTGCTCGCTCACACCTGGGGTGCTCGCTCACACCTGTGGGTGCTCGCTCACACCTGTGGGTGCTCGCTCACACCTGTGGGTGCTCGCTCACACCTGTGGGTGCTCGCTCACACCTGTGGGTGCTCGCTCACACCTGTGGGTGCTCGCTCACACCTGTGGGTGCTCGCTCACACCTGTGGGAGTTTGGTCAGCCCTGTGGGTGCTCGGTCAGACCTGTGGGTGCTCGGTCAGACCTGTGGGTGCTCGTTCAGACCTGTGGGTGCTCGCTCACACCTGTGGGTGCTCGCTCACACCTGTGGGTGCTCGGTCAGACCTGTGGGTGCTCGGTCAGACCTGTGGGTGCTCGCTCAGACCTGTGGGTGCTCGCTCAGACCTGTGGGTGCTCGCTCAGACCTGTGGGTGCTCGCTCAGACCTGTGGGTGCTCGCTCAGACCTGTGGGTGCTCGCTCAGACCTGTGGGTGCTCGCTCAGACCTGTGGGTGCTCGCTCAGACCTGTGGGTGCTCGCTCAGACCTGTGGGTGCTCGCTCAGACCTGTGGGTGCTCGCTCAGACCTGTGGGTGCTCGCTCAGACCTGTGGGTGCTCGCTCAGACCTGTGGGTGCTCGCTCAGACCTGTGGGTGCTCGCTCAGACCTGTGGGTGCTCGCTCAGACCTGTGGGTGCTCGCTCAGACCTGTGGGTGCTCGCTCAGACCTGTGGGTGCTCGCTCAGACCTGTGGGTGCTCGCTCAGACCTGTGGGTGCTCGCTCACACCTGTGGGTGCTCGCTCACACCTGTGGGTGCTCGCTCACACCTGTGGGTGCTCGCTCACACCTGTGGGTGCTCGCTCACACCTGTGGGTGCTCGCTCACACCTGTGGGTGCTCGCTCACACCTGGGGGTGCTCGCTCACACCTGTGGGTGCTCGCTCACACCTGTGGGTGCTCGCTCACACCTGTGGGTGCTCGCTCACACCTGTGGGTGCTCGCTCACACCTGTGGTGTTGGTCAGACCTGTGGGTGCTCGGTCAGACCTGTGGGTGCTCGGTCAGACCTGTGGGTGCTCGTTCAGACCTGTGGGTGCTCGCTCACACCTGTGGGTGCTCGCTCACACCTGTGGGTGCTCGCTCACACCTGTGGGTGCTCGCTCACACCTGTGGGTGCTCGCTCACACCTGTGGGTGCTCGCTCACACCTGTGGGTGCTCGCTCACACCTGTGGGTGCTCGCTCACACCTGTGGGTGCTCGCTCACACCTGTGGGTGCTCGCTCACACCTGTGGGTGCTCGGTCAGCCCTGTGGGTGCTCGGTCAGACCTGTGGGTGCTCGGTCAGACCTGTGGGTGCTCGTCAGACCTGTGGGTGCTCGCTCACACCTGTGGGTGCTCGCTCACACCTGTGGGTGCTCGCTCAGACCTGTGGGTGCTCGGTCAGACCTGTGGGTGCTCGCTCAGACCTGTGGGTGCTCGCTCAGACCTGTGGGTGCTCGCTCAGACCTGTGGGTGCTCGCTCAGACCTGTGGGTGCTCGCTCAGACCTGTGGGTGCTCGCTCAGACCTGTGGGTGCTCGCTCAGACCTGTGGGTGCTCGCTCACACCTGTGGGTGCTCGCTCACACCTGTGGGTGCTCGCTCACACCTGTGGGTGCTCGCTCACACCTGTGGGTGCTCGCTCACACCTGTGGGTGCTCGGTCAGACCTGTGGGTGCTCGCTCAGACCTGTGGGTGCTCGCTCAGACCTGTGGGTGCTCGTTCAGACCTGTGGGTGCTCGTTCAGACCTGTGGGTGCTCGGTCAGACCTGTGGGTGCTCGTTCAGACCTGTGGGTGCTCGTCAGACCTGTGGGTGCTCGTCAGACCTGTGGGTGCTCGGTCAGACCTGTGGGTGCTCGTTCAGACCTGTGGGTGCTCGGTCAGACCTGTGGGTGCTCGTCAGACCTGTGGGTGCTCGTCAGACCTGTGGGTGCTCGTTCAGACCTGTGGGTGCTCGCTCAGACCTGTGGGTGCTCGCTCAGACCTGTGGGTGCTCGCTCAGACCTGTGGGTGCTCGCTCAGACCTGTGGGTGCTCGCTCAGACCTGTGGGTGCTCGCTCAGACCTGTGGGTGCTCGCTCAGACCTGTGGGTGCTCGCTCAGACCTGTGGGTGCTCGCTCAGACCTGTGGGTGCTCGCTCACACCTGTGGGTGCTCGCTCACACCTGTGGGTGCTCGCTCACACCTGTGGGTGCTCGCTCACACCTGTGGGTGCTCGCTCACACCTGTGGGTGCTCGCTCACACCTGGGGGTGCTCGCTCACACCTGGGGGTGCTCGCTCACACCTGTGGGTGCTCGCTCACACCTGTGGGTGCTCGCTCACACCTGTGGGTGCTCGCTCACACCTGTGGGTGCTCGCTCACACCTGTGGGAGTTTGGTCAGCCCTGTGGGTGCTCGGTCAGACCTGTGGGTGCTCGGTCAGACCTGTGGGTGCTCGTTCACACCTGTGGGTGCTCGCTCACACCTGTGGGTGCTCGCTCACACCTGTGGGTGCTCGCTCACACCTGGGGGTGCTCGCTCACACCTGTGGGTGCTCGCTCACACCTGTGGGTGCTCGCTCACACCTGTGGGTGCTCGCTCACACCTGTGGGTGCTCGCTCACACCTGTGGGTGCTCGCTCACACCTGTGGGTGCTCGCTCACACCTGTGGGTGTTTGGTCAGCCCTGTGGGTGCTCGGTCAGACCTGTGGGTGCTCGGTCAGACCTGTGGGTGCTCGTCAGACCTGTGGGTGCTCGCTCACACCTGTGGGTGCTCGCTCAGACCTGTGGGTGCTCGCTCAGACCTGTGGGTGCTCGGTCAGACCTGTGGGTGCTCGCTCAGACCTGTGGGTGCTCGCTCAGACCTGTGGGTGCTCGCTCAGACCTGTGGGTGCTCGCTCAGACCTGTGGGTGCTCGCTCAGACCTGTGGGTGCTCGCTCAGACCTGTGGGTGCTCGCTCAGACCTGTGGGTGCTCGCTCACACCTGTGGGTGCTCGCTCACACCTGTGGGTGCTCGCTCACACCTGTGGGTGCTCGCTCACACCTGTGGGTGCTCGGTCAGACCTGTGGGTGCTCGGTCAGACCTGTGGGTGCTCGGTCAGACCTGTGGGTGCTCGGTCAGACCTGTGGGTGCTCGGTCAGACCTGGGGTGCTCGGTCAGACCTGTGGGTGTCGATCAGACCTGTGGGTGCTCGTCAGACCTGTGGGTGCTCGGTCAGACCTGTGGGTGCTCGGTCAGACCTGTGGGTGCTCGGTCAGACCTGTGGGTGCTCTGTCAGACCTGTGGGTGCTCGTTCAGACCTGTGGGTGCTCGTTCAGACCTGTGGGTGCTCGCTCACACCTGTGGGTGCTCGCTCACACCTGTGGGTGCTCGCTCACACCTCTGTGTGCTCGCTCACACCTCTGGGTGCTCGCTCACACCTGTGGGTGCTCGTTCAGACCTGTGGGTGCTCGTTCAGACCTGTGGGTGCTCGCTCACACCTGTGGGTGCTCGCTCACACCTGTGGGTGCTCGCTCACACCTGTGGGTGCTCGCTCACACCTGTGGGTGCTCGCTCACACCTGTGGGTGCTCGCTCACACCTGTGGGTGCTGGCTCAACCTGTGGGTGCTGGCTCACACCTGTGGGTGCTCGTCAGGCCTGTGGAAGTTGGTCAGCCTGTGGGTGCTCGTTCAGACCTGTGGGTGCTCGTTCAGACCTGTGGGTGCTCGTTCAGACCTGTGGGTGCTCGTTCACACCTGTGGGTGCTCGCTCACACCTGTGGGTGCTCGCTCACACCTGTGGGTGCTCGCTCACACCTGTGGGTGCTCGCTCACACCTGGGGGTGCTCGCTCACACCTGTGGGTGCTCGCTCACACCTGTGGGTGCTCGCTCACACCTGTGGGTGCTCGCTCACACCTGTGGGTGCTCGCTCACACCTGGGGGTGCTCGCTCACACCTGGGGGTGCTCGCTCACACCTGGGGGTGCTCGCTCACACCTGGGGGTGCTCGCTCACACCTGGGGGTGCTCGCTCACACCTGGGGGTGCTCGGTCACACCTGTGGGTGCTCGGTCACACCTGTGGGTGCTCGGTCACACCTGTGGGTGCTCGTCACACCTGTGGGAGTTTGGTCAGACCTTTGGGTGCTTGCTCACACCCACAGGTCAGGACCCAGCACCACAGGTCAGGACCCAGCACCCACAGGTCAGGACCAGCACCCACAGGTCAGGACCCAGCACCCACAGGTCAGGACCCAGCACCCACAGGTCAGGACCCAGCACCCACAGGTCAGGACCCAGCACCCACAGGTCAGGACCCAGCACCCACAGGTCAGGACCCAGCACCCACAGGTCAGGACCCAGCACCCACAGGTCAGGACCCAGCACCACAGGTCAGGACCCAGCACCCACAGGTCAGGACCCAGCACCCACAGGTCAGGACCCAGCACCCACAGGTCAGGACCCAGCACCCACAGGTCAGGACCCAGCACCCACAGGTCAGGACCCAGCACCCACAGGTCAGGACCCAGCACCCACAGGTCAGGACCCAGCACCCACAGGTCAGGACCCAGCACCCACAGGTCAGGACCCAGCACCCACAGGTCAGGACCCAGCACCCACAGGTCAGGACCCAGCACCCCAGGTCAGGACCCAGCACCCACAGGTCAGGACCCAGCACCCACAGGTCAGGACCCAGCACCCACAGGTCAGGACCCAGCACCCACAGGTCAGGACCCAGCACCCACAGGTCAGGACCCAGCACCCACAGGTCAGGACCCAGCACCCACAGGTCAGGACCCAGCACCCACAGGTCAGGACCCAGCACCCACAGGTCAGGACCCAGCACCCACAGGTCAGGACCCAGCACCCACAGGTCAGGACCCAGCACCCACAGGTCAGGACCCAGCACCCACAGGTCAGGACTGTTGGAAATTTCCAACACTTATTATCCATTATTATCTTATGATAAATTAATATTAATTTACATTGCAGTAGCTCTTAACACTACTAACCATGTTGTTGTTATAAATTAATCTGAGCATATTGCTAATAATTTTACTCCTGATAATGTAAATCAAGAGTTATTAATTAAAATTATTCAGTAACAGTTTTTATTCTGTTACGTTTGAATGCTCTGGAGAAGTATAAATATTATCTCCATTTCTCGCTAGAAATCATTTAGCGAGGATATTATAATTATTAATTCCCTATAATTTTAACCCAGTTCATATTATCGCNGTACTATTTCCGAGCTCTCCGTTTACCTCTCCTCGCGCCCTCCTTCTTTTTCATGACACTATCTTTGACGCTGCCCTGCACTCTATTCCTCGCTCTTCCTCTCGGGGAACGCGAAAGTGCGTTCCTGGTGGAATTTGGACTGTGCTCGGGCTGTCCGCTGTAAGCGTGCAGCCTGGAAGAGACATCGCCGCCGGCAGACGGTTGAGTCTTTTCTTTTGTTTCGGAAGGCGAGTGCGGTGGCCCGTAGGACCATCCGTGCGGCTAAACGTGCTTGCTGGGCGACTTATGTCTCTACCGTTACTTCCGAAACTCCTCTTCCGCTGGTCTGGAAGCGTATCCGCAAGATTGCGGGCAAGTTCATTCCCGATGTCTCCCCAGTCCTTCGCCTCCATGGTGCTCTTGTGGCGGACCCGTTGCAGGTTGCGACCGAACTGGGTTCCCATTTCTCCTCTGTTAGTTCTGGTTCTCATCTCCCCAATCCTTCCTTCTTCGTAAGCCTCTCCTTGAGTCTCGTCCTTTAATTTCTGTACTTTCTCCACCTTCCTATAATGATCCCTTCTCTCTCTCTGAACTTCAATCTGCCCTAGCCCTTTGTGGTTCTACGGCAGCGGGCTCTGATGGCATTCATTATGAAATGCTCCGCCATCTCCCTCCGTGCACGTCTCAGTATTTACTGAGTCTGTACAATCGGGTCTGGGAGTCGTCGTCAGTCCCTGAAGACTGGCTCGATGCTGTTGTCCTCCCTGTTCGGAAACCAGGGTCTCTCGGGTCATCCCCAAGGACTTCCGCCCTATTGCCCTCACGAGTTGTGTCTGCAAGCTCTTTGAACGTATGGTTAACGTTCGTTTGATGTGGTTCTTAGAACACTATAACCACCTCTCTCCTTCTCAATTTGGTTTTCGCAAGTGCCGCAGCACAACGGATGTCCTGGTAACTTGGAGGTCTATATTCGTACTGCTTTTGCTGCGAAGACTTCCGTTGTTGCCGTCCTTTTTGACCTAGAAAAGGCTTACGACACTACCTGGCGGTATCACATTCTGTCTCAACTTCATTCTTTTGGCCTTCGTGGGAACCTCCCTCTCTTCCTCCAGAGCTTCCTCTCTCGTCGTTCCTTTCGTGTGCGGCTTGGTACTGCTCTCTCTGCCCCTTTTCGGCAGTATGAGGGTGTACCCCAGGGTAGTGTTCTGAGCACTACTCTTTTTCTAGTTGCCCTCAACGGTCTTCTTTCTTCTCTTCCTTCTGGTGTCTTCTCTGCTCTGTATGTTGATGATCTTACCCTTTGCTGTCAGGGTGATGATTCACCTCTCCTTCAACGGCGGCTTCAACTTGCGATTGATGCCGTGTCGTCGTGGGCCACCGATCATGGCTTCAAGTTCTCTGCATCTAAGACTTGTGCTATGACCTTTACTCGGAAGCATGTTGTTCTTCGTCCCTCTTTGTCGCTTTATGGTCATCCCATTGTGTACAGGGATTCCGCAAAGCTCTTGGGGTTAGTCTTTGACACTCGTTTGTCTTGGTCAGCCCATATCTCTTGCCTCCGAGTTGAGTGCTCTAAGGCCCTTAACCTCCTTAAGGTTTTGTCCCATACTTCTTGGGGAGCGGATAGACGCACGCTCCTATATTTGCACTCCTCTCTCGTCCTGTCTAAACTCGATTATGGTTGCCCTGCTTACTCTTCTGCTTCTCCTTCTACTCTTCGCCGTCTTGATGCTTTGCACCATACTGGGTTGCGTCTCAGCTCTGGTGCCTTTCGTTCGACTCCCGCCCTCAGTTTGTATGTTGACACTGGCTTTCTCTCTCTCCAGGACCGCCGTGACGCTACTGTCTTCGCTATCTTGCGCGGTCCTTACAGCATCCTTCCTCTCGCCTCTGTCGTGCTTTGACTTTTCCTCCTCCTGTAGCTCCTGTTCCTCTTCATTGTCTCCCACTTTCTGTCCGGTTATCTCGCTTGCAGGATTCTCTTTCTGTTCGTCTTTCTAATGTTTCTCCTCGTATTGTTCCTTCCTTGCCTCCGTGGAGAGTCCCCCTTCCCAAGTTTTGTACGTCCTTGACTTGTATTACTAAAGCCTTTACCCCTCCTTCAGTTCTGAAAAGCCTCTTCCTTGAGCACTTTTCTTCGCACTCCCGCTCTATTTCCATCTTTACCGATGGGTCTAAGTCTGCGGACGGTGTGGGCTACTCTGTTGTTTTTCCTGACCGTACTTATATGTGTCGCCTCCCTTCGGAGGCTAGCGTCTTTACGGCGGAACTTTATGCTATTCTCTATGCTCTCCGTCTCTTGCTTTCTCATTCTCATTCCTCCTTTGTGGTTGTCGTTGACTCTCGTAGTGCCCTAATGGCTCTTGGGTCCTTTAATCCTGTCCACCCAGTGGTCATCGAGATTCAGCAATGGCTGTTTCTTATTTCTAGTAAGTTTAAATCGGTAGAGTTTTGCTGGGTTCCCAGCCATATTGGTGTTTCTTTGAATGAGCGTGCAGATGCTGCCGCTAAGGATGCCATCCGTTCTTGTCCCATCTCCCGTAAGGGTCTTCCTTATTCTGACTTTTATCCGTTATTCATTCCTCTATCCTTGCCCGTGGCAGAGTTGTTGGTCCTCTGTGGTTGGTAACAAACTGCGTACTCTCAAACGTAGTGTGTCCCCGTGGCCTTCCTCCTACCACCGTAATCGGCGGTGGGAAACTGCTTTAGCACGGCTGCGGGTTGGCCATACTCGCTTAACCCACGGTCACTTAATGGAGCGCCGCCCTGCTCCTTGTTGTCCGAATTGCGTTGTCCCTCTTACGGTTATGCATATCCTTGTTGAATGTCCTGCCTTCCAGGACGAGCGTGTGTCTTGCTTTCCGACCGTCCCTCGCGGTCACTTGTCCCTCGATAGAATTCTAGGTGAATCGGATACTTTTGATATCGTTCGCCTTATGCGTTTTTGTTCTCGTATTGGCTTTCTTAGTAATATTTAGCGCCCTCTGATTATTTCGCACTTTGATGGTGCTACATAGCCTCCCGGTTTGGTGCCTTCTTTTGATAATTACCTTACCTTGGCCATACTCGTTTAACTCAGTCACTTAATGGAGCGCCGCCTGCTCCTTATTGTCCAAATTGCATTGTCCCTCTTACGGTCGTACATATCCTTGTTGAATGTCCTGACTTCCAGGACGAGCGTGTGTCTTGTTTTTCGACTGTCCCCCGTGGTCGCTTGTCCCTCGATAGAATTCTTGGTGACTCGGATACTTTTGATATCGTTCGCCTTAAGAGTTTTTGTTCTCGTATTGGCATCCTTGGTGATATTTAGCGCCCTCTGATTTTCCCGCACATTTGATGGTGCTACATAGCCTTCCCAGGTTTGGTGCCTTCTATTGATAATTACCTACCTAGCCCTGTAGTCCAGATGTACATTCATATTTCTCCGGAAAGTCTGCCTTCGGAAGTCGGACGCAATACCCCTCCCAAAGACTCGCAATAGAAGGATTAATAAGCGCACAAGGACGCGCCAACACATCCGGAAATCGTCCTAAATGAATGGGAACCCACACAATATCTGGGCACAGGGAGCATCAACACCCGCTACTAGATTTGTATTAGGATTAGGTGATTTCTAGTAGGATTTCTAGGGGTTCCTAGTAGGATTTGTAGTAGGACTCCTAGTAGGATTTCTAATAGGATATCTAGGTGATTTCTAGTAGGATTTCTAATAATTGCCATATTTTTGGTAGAAAATCTCTGAATTTCAAACTGCGAATACGGGCAGAGAGCCAGAATTTGGCTACAAAACATGGGTCACGTATCAGATTTGGGATGTGGGTGCTTGTTCGGACCTGTGGGTGCTTGTTCGGACCTGTGGGTGCTTGTTCGGACCTGTGGGTGCTTGTTCGGACCTGTGGGTGCTTGTTCGGACCTGTGGGTGCTTGTTCGGACCTGTGGGTGCTTGTTCGGACCTGTGGGTGCTTGTTCGGACCTGTGGGTGCTTGTTCGGACCTGTGGGTGCTTGTTCGGACCTGTGGGTGCTTGTTCGGACCTGTGGGTGCTTGTCGGACCTGTGGGTGCTTGGTCGGACCTGTGGGTGCTTGGTCGGACCTGTGGGTGCTTGGTCGGACCTGTGGGTGCTTGGTCGGACCTGTGGGTGCTTGGTCGGACCTGTGGGTGCTTGGTCGGACCTGTGGGTGCTTGGTCGGACCTGTGGGTGCTTGGTCGGACCTGTGGGTGCTTGGTCGGACCTGTGGGTGCTTGGTCGGACCTGTGGGTGCTGGGTCGGACCTGTGGGTGCTGGGTCGGACCTGTGGGTGCTGGGTCGGACCTGTGGGTGCTGGGTCGGACCTGTGGGTGCTGGGTCGGACCTGTGGGTGCTGGGTCGGACCTGTGGGTGCTCGCTCACACCTGTGGGTGCTCGCTCACACCTGTGGGTGCTCGCTCACACCTGTGGGTGCTCGCTCACACCTGTGGGTGCTCGCTCACACCTGTGGGTGCTCGCTCACACCTGTGGGTGCTCGCTCACACCTGTGGGTGCTCGCTCACACCTGTGGGTGCTCGCTCAGACTTGGGGTGCTCGCTCAGACCTGTGGGTGCTCGGTCAGACCTGTGGGTGCTCGGTCAGACCTGTGGGTGCTCGTTCAGACCTGTGGGTGCTCGCTCACACCTGTGGGTGCTCGCTCACACCTGTGGGTGCTCGCTCACACCTGTGGGTGCTCGCTCACACCTGTGGGTGCTCGCACACCTGTGGGTGCTCGCTCACACCTGTGGGTGCTCGTCAGACCTGTGGGTGCTCGGTCAGACCTGTGGGTGCTCGGTCAGACCTGTGGGTGCTCGGTCAGACCTGTGGGTGCTCGCTCAGACCTGTGGGTGCTCGGTCAGACCTGTGGGTGCTCGGTCAGACCTGTGGGTGCTCGGTCAGACCTGTGGGTGCTCGGTCAGACCTGTGGGTGCTCGGTCAGACCTGTGGGTGCTCGGTCAGACCTGTGGGTGCTCGGTCAGACCTGTGGGTGCTCGCTCACACCTGTGGGTGCTCGCTCACACCTGTGGGTGCTCGCTCACACCTGTGGGTGCTCGCTCACACCTGTGGGTGCTCGCTCACACCTGTGGGTGCTCGCTCACACCTGTGGGTGCTCGCTCACACCTGTGGGTGCTCGCTCACACCTGTGGGTGCTCGCTCACACCTGTGGGTGCTCGCTCACACCTGTGGGTGCTCGCTCACACCTGTGGGTGCTCGCTCACACTGTGGGTGCTCGCTCACACCTGTGGGTGCTCGCTCACACCTGTGGGTGCTCGCTCACACCTGTGGGTGCTCGCTCACACCTGTGGGTGCTCGCTCACACCTGTGGGTGCTCGCTCACACCTGTGGGTGCTCGCTCACACCTGTGGGTGCTCGCTCACACCTGTGGGTGCTCGCTCACACCTGTGGGTGCTCGCTCACACCTGTGGGTGCTCGCTCACACCTGTGGGTGCTCGCTCACACCTGTGGGTGCTCGCTCACACCTGTGGGTGCTCGCTCACACCTGTGGGTGCTCGTTCAGACCTGTGGGTGCTCGTTCAGACCTGTGGGTGCTCGTCAGACCTGTGGGTGCTCGTTCAGACCTGTGGGTGCTCGCTCAGACCTGTGGGTGCTCGCTCAGACCTGTGGGTGCTCGTTCAGACCTGTGGGTGCTCGCTCAGACTGTGGGTGCTCGGTCAGACCTGTGGGTGCTCGGTCAGACCTGTGGGTGCTCGTTCAGACCTGTGGGTGCTCGTTCAGACCTGTGGGTGCTCGCTCAGACCTGTGGGTGCTCGTTCAGACCTGTGGGTGCTCGCTCAGACCTGTGGGTGCTCGGTCAGACCTGTGGTGTTCGGTCAGACCTGTGGGTGCTCGTTCAGACCTGTGGGTGCTCGCTCAGACCTGTGGGTGCTCGCTCACACTGTGGGTGCTCGCTCACACCTGTGGGTGCTCGCTCACACCTGTGGGTGCTCGCTCACACCTGTGGGTGCTCGCTCACACCTGTGGGTGCTCGCTCAACCTGTGGGTGCTCGCTCACACCTGTGGGTGCTCGCTCACACCTGTGGGTGCTCGCTCACACCTGTGGGTGCTCGCTCAGACCTGTGGGTGCTCGCTCACACCTGTGGGTGCTCGCTCAACCTGTGGGTGCTCGCTCAGACCTGTGGGTGCTCGCTCACACCTGTGGGTGCTCGCTCACACCTGTGGGTGCTCGCTCACACCTGTGGGTGCTCGCTCACACCTGTGGGTGCTCGCTCACACCTGTGGGTGCTCGCTCACACCTGTGGGTGCTCGCTCACACCTGTGGGTGCTCGCTCACACCTGTGGGTGCTCGCTCACACCTGTGGGTGCTCGCTCACACCTGTGGGTGCTCGCTCACACCTGTGGGTGCTCGCTCACACTGTGGGTGCTCGCTCACACCTGTGGGTGCTCGCTCACACCTGTGGGTGCTCGCTCACACCTGTGGGTGCTCGCTCACACTGTGGGTGCTCGCTCACACCTGTGGGTGCTCGCTCACACTGTGGGTGCTCGCTCACACTGTGGGTGCTCGCTCAGACCTGTGGGTGCTCGCTCAGACCTGTGGGTGCTCGCTCAGACCTGTGGGTGCTCGCTCAGACCTGTGGGTGCTCGCTCAGACCTGTGGGTGCTCGCTCAGACCTGTGGGTGCTCGCTCAGACCTGTGGGTGCTCGCTCACACCTGTGGGTGCTCTCACACCTGTGGGTGCTCGTCACACCTGTGGGTGCTCGCTCACACCTGTGGGTGCTCGCTCACACCTGTGGGTGCTCGCTCACACCTGTGGGTGCTCGCTCAACCTGTGGGTGCTCGCTCACACCTGTGGGTGCTCGCTCACACCTGTGGGTGCTCGCTCACACCTGTGGGTGCTCGCTCAGACCTGTGGGTGCTCGCTCACACCTGTGGGTGCTCGCTCACACCTGTGGGTGCTCGTTCAGACCTGTGGGTGCTCGTTCAGACTGTGGGTGCTCGTTCAGACCTGTGGGTGCTCGTCAGACTGTGGGTGCTCGTTCAGACCTGTGGGTGCTCGTTCAGACCTGGGTGCTCGTTCAGACCTGTGGGTGCT
>WNGS01168247.1:44551-58425 GCA_020271785.1 Procambarus virginalis | reverse complement strand
CCTCACTTACATGTTCACTGTGTTCATTAGCTTTTCGTTCATGTTCTCTTCGTTCTTCTCATTTCCCCGTATGTTCCTCTCATTCTCTTACTGTTCTATGTATCTCAGTATGTTCATTATGTTCAACGCATTCTCTTACAAGTTCTTTTAAAATAAAATGACCATTGATTCTTCTATTCATTGCAGTTTTTTTTTTGTCAAAATATATCAACACAATACAGTTCCCCCCACAATTTAGTCACCCAGTTTTTATTGCAAAAACTACGTCAAAGTAATTCTCGTAGTCAACTTAATATTTCTTACCAACACTGTCTTAACTAAATAACCTTTCTCCCAGCTAAAAAATAGTCAAAGGAAACTTTCCAATACTGTTCGTAACTGACTTTATCTATCGTCTATCAATGAAAAAATAGTCTTGTTCATCATTTCTTAACTAAAATTATTTGTCTATCAACTAAAAAATAGTGACATTCATCACTGTTCCTAACTAAAATTATATGTTGTTAAGTAAGAAAAAATAGTCAAATGTAACTTCGTTCCACACTTTCGTAACTAACAGTATACATCGTAGAGTACAAAAATAATCAAATGTAACTAAATTTCACCTCGTTAGTAGAAAAAATAGTCAAATGTAGCCTCGTTCCACACTTTCGTAACTAAAGTAGCCTTTCACTTCGCTAAAAAAAATAGTCAAATGTAACTAAAATTTCGCCTCGTTAGTAAGAAAAAATAGCCAAGGACACTCCTCGAGACATCAAGGACACACTCAGACACAGCCAAGCTATTCTGCGAGAAATCAAAGACACTCTTCGCGACATCAAATTAACTCTTCGAGACATCAAAGTTTCTCCTTGAGGCATCAAAGTTACTCTTCGAGACGCCAAAAATACGCTTGATATATCAAAGACACAATCAAAGACATATTCAAAACGTCAAAATATTTCTCATGTACACAAAAGTTATTCTCAAAGCTATCAAAAGGTAATCTCAGACATCTTCGTCCATCAAAGTTATTCTCAGAGACATCTAAAGTTAATCTCGGTCATCAAAGTTGTTCTGTAAGATATCTTCGGTCATCAAAGTTATTCTCAGAGCCATCAAAGTTCTTCTCTAAGACATCAAAGTCATTCTCAGAGTCATCAAAAGGTATTCTCAGTCATCAAAGTTATTCTCAGTCATAAAAGTTATTCTCAGAGACAACAAAGCTAATCTCAATCAACAAAGTTATTCTCTATGTTATCGAAAGTTATTCTCTGAGCTATCAAAATACTACTCATGTTCTCAAAAGTCATTCTCAAAGTCATCAAAAGTTATTCTCAGAACTATCAAAGTTCAGGTATTCTCAGAACTATCAAAGTTCAGGTATTCTCAGAGTCATCAAAGATATTCTCAAAGACATAAATGTTGTTGTTCTCTAAGACAACCTCAGACATAACATTTCTCTCTAAAATATAACTAGTTCAGCTTTTCATATCAAACTTACATTTCTGTTAAAATATTTTCTTAGTTTACCATTTCCCCCCCCCCCTCCCGGCCTTAGATCATCAAACATAAATATTTCCAGTCAAGTCCCTCTCCAGTCAAAAAAACTTATTAAGTAGGTAATAATTAATAGAGTAGTTCATTATACACTTTTATTAAACATAGAATACCAAATTCCCAGAAAACATATTAAGTAGGTAATAACTAAAAGAGTAGTTCATTAGTCATAAAATAACAAATAAAGAAAGAACATATTTCTATTTATATATGTGGCTTCTTAAAGTCTAACTTTCTCTTACATCCGAATTTATTCATACACTTATATCTCGGTGTTTCTTTAGGTTGATCCTGAAAATCAGGGTCATCGCTCCATCGCTGACCACATTGAGAAAATTCTACCAAAGATGTCTTAGGACTACTACTAAGAATTTTAAACATTTATAAATCTCTTCATCGCTATCTGAAATAATATACTCATCAAATGAACAAATCCACAAGGGCCGTGACGAGGATTCGAACCTGCGTCTGGGAGCATCCCAGACACTGCCTTAATTGACTGAGCTACGACAGGGTTAAAAGGGTTGAAACCGAAATTCTACTGAACTTACTGGATCCCGTAGCCTCTCCGTGGCACAAACCAGGATTTTACACAACCCCCCCTGCACCCGAGCTATGTCAATAGGCCGTTCTCCCTTTGCCCTTACATCATTACACACAGAGATCACACTAGCGTGATGCATCAAATGGACACTGCTTTTAGCAGAAAAGCGGTGCTGTTTTTGGCGGGAAAAAAAAGAGACAATTGCGTAGCGCGTCCTGCAAGCTCAGCGCGGACGGTACAGGGTGGCTATAAATAGCCGAGGGAAGAGGGGGTGGTGCCCTCATTTTGCTCCTGCCTCGGTCTGCCGCACTCGAAACTGCACTGCACCGTGCCTCAACGACACATGGCCCAGTATCCTGTCCTGATACAGCAGGGGCTCCATGCCCTAATCAACCTACTCTTAAGGTAAAGTGAGGTTTTCTGTTCAAGTTTAGTCAGGACTGTCCCCAGTGTCCGGCGTGTGCCTAGCGCCATCCCCTTGCGGTCTGTGCGTGCTGCCTTAGCTAGTTCCTAGGCGTGCACTAGGGGCACCGGTCTGTTGTGTTCCCTAGGTGTATCCCTAGGGGCCCTGGTTCGTGCCATGCCTGGACGTGCGTGCCCGGCCGGGCTCCCTGCTAGGGGCCTGGCGACGCCATGTGGCCAGGTTACAGTGGTCCTATGCCCCTACGGCCTGGCCTTAGGGGTCCATGACCCAGTCGGCGTCGCCCACGTGGTTTGGAGCACCGTGGAGCGCTTGCCCTGGGTGTGCCCTTCGCTTCCTGTCTTCCCAGGCATGCATTCTGGAGCCCAGTCTGCTGTGTCCCCAAGGCATGTCCCCAGGGGACAAGGTTCGTGCCGCGCCCGGACGTGTGTGCCCGGCCGGGCTCCCTACGGGCGGCCTGGCGTCGCTCTTGGCGGCGACACCATGTGGCCAGGTTCCAGTGGTCCCCTGGGGCCGACCCTAGAGGCCCAAGCCCCGGTCGGCGTCGCCCACGTGGCATGGCGCTCCATGGAGCGCCTGCCTTGGGTGGTGTTTCGCTTCCTTCCTGTCCCACTTGGGCGTAAGCCACGTGGATTAGTGGCCCGGCTTTCTCTGGGGTAGGGCTCGGCCTGCCTTCGTGCCGCGCCCGGGCGTGCCCAAATGTGGGGGGGGCCTTCCTCACGCCCACGGGCTGGTGACGCCCATGCCTGGTGGCGGTGCTCCCGGTGGGCAGGCCCTGAGGCTTCCTTGCCCTAAGGAAGCCCTAAGGGCTGCCTCGGCGTCCAGGTTGGGCTTAGCCGAGAGTTTACCCGTACTTCTGCTGGTTCTATGGCCCAGGCTGGGGGCCACTTCAGTTTCTTGGCCAGGCACGCAGAGGCTTGCTTGCCCTAGGCCGCCCCTAAGGCCCCGGTTCCGGGTTTTACCTGTTATGTTTTCAGGTGACTGTCAAGTTCCTTTTCCACGTGGGCTGGGGTCGCGCCTTGCAGGGGCGTCGCCCTCGCCCTAAGTTTCAGGTTTCACTGAAAACTCCCCCCCCATGTTGGGGGTGACTGTGAGCCAGGGTGTCACACAGGCTCAGGCGTGCCTGGTGTACTTTGCATTGTCGGGCCTGATCTGTTTTCTTGCCTTCTCTGGGACGCAAGCCCTAGGGGCCTCGGCACGCCCTGGAAGGTGCCCGGCTCCCTTACGCCAGCGGGCTGGCATCACCCCGGCGGTGGCGTCGCCCCACGTGGTGGTGCCCCTTGTGGCCGGGTTTTCTGTAGTCTCTGTCCTAGGGATCCTGGCGCGCCCTAGAAGGCGTCCAGTGCCCCTACGACCACGGGCTGGCTTCAACCCGCCGGTGGTTTCGCCCCAGGTGGTGGTGCCCCCGTGGCCGGGCTTCAGTGGTCCTCTGTCCCTGGGGGCCCTGGCGCTCCCTGGAGGGCGCCCGACTCCCTTACGCCCGCGAGCTGCCGTCACCCGCAAGCCCCATTACACAAAGAGATCACACTTTTTCGAGGTTCGAATCCTCGTCACGGGCCTTGTGGATTTGTTCATTTGATGCATCACACTAGTGTGATCTCTGTGTGTAATGTACTCATCAATTCGAGAAGTTTTACTTATTTGTTTTATGGGTTTAATCCCTATTGCTCGTATATAATCAGGGGAGCTCCAGCCGCTATACCCCGGCTGCAGTGACAACGTTTTATTAACTAATATTTCTTTTGCTTTATATACAGGGGAGCTTTTCCCTCTGCTAAGTTCTCCTCAAATATTACCTTTTCATCATCATCATCACTACTACTACTAACAGGTTTTCCAGCGCTAACAAGATCTTCACTAGGTCCAACATCGTCATTTCCTTGTTCCACAACAGCATCAGCAGTGCCTACATCTTCAACAATAACCTCGGGGGAAGCAGGGGAGTCAGGGTTAACATCTGATGTCTCAGCTTTCATTCCTCTTCTAAGAAAAATAGTCTTCAACAGGTCCATCAGCCCCATACTTTTCTGCTCTATATTATTACAAAAACATCCCCCTTCACAATAATCCTTCCTTCATCTCCTGTAAAAGAACAAAATCCGGAGTAAAGTATAAAACATACTTATTTACTTACTTACCCCCATGAAAAACAAGTAAATTACAATGTACAAGCAGGTGCGAGCTACCTGCACTTATCTAAGGCCACAAGCAAACCCCCTTACTATCCTATACGCACCTACGCAAATTTAGCTTACACCCTAAAGCACCCATGAAAATAAACGTTCCTTGACACTGTTTAAGAAAAAATGTAAATCACTCTTCCACTCCCAAGCACACATTTACACTAACAAAAGTACTCACTCTTATTGTTGACCAGACCCACTCTTAGTTCCAGACATTTTCTTACTATGTCAGGAGTTCTGAGTACGAGTTGATCACGGTCCCGGTCTTTGAACTGACGTTCAAAGACCGGGACACAAGTGAAAATCTATATGCTCCCGTTCCTACAAGATAATGTTTGCTCGTCCCATAATTCGCACATTAATTAACACGTCTAGGTTTATGCGTGCTTTTCCCTCAGATCACATGTGATACAGTATCTGATGTAATGCACCCTAACCTTTTTACCTCACCTAAAATGACCCCCACTATTCAACGTCCCCACTGATAAACCTGCTCTTGCATCCTAATACAGTAGTAGTAGTAGGCATCCTTCAGTCTTGGGAGACTATGGAGTTGCGCTCTGGTTGTCAATCCTGGTGCAGCGTCTGGTATGACTGATGAGGCCAATCCGAGAGTGGCAGTCCATCCCACACTGAGCACAAACGAAGTCCGATTCTGGTCTGTCTTCCTGGCTACCAGCTTTCCTTCTCTGTTTCTTTGCCTCCGATTCCTTGGCAAGTGACTCTTCGAACTTGGAGAGACCTCTTTGAACAGACTGCCCCCAGGCTGAACGGTCTGCAGCCAGTGTCTCCCATATAGCAAGATCGATGTCCATGGTTTTCAGGTCCCTCTTGCATACGTCTTTGTACCGTAGCTGGGGCTTGCCTGTTGGACGCTTTCCCTGCATCAGCTCTCTGTACAGGAGACCCTTGGGGATCCTGCCATCGCCCATTCGCACAACGCACCTGAGCCAGCGCATTCGTCTCTGTTTCAGCATTGTGTACATGCTGGTGATTCTTGCTCTCCCCAAGACGTTGTTGTTTGTCACCTTGTCCTGCCAGGTGATGTCCAAGATGTGTCGAAGGCAGCGCATGTGGTAGGCACTCAGCTGTCTTTCCTGACGGGCACGGAGTGTTCAAGACTCACAAGTGCTCAGGACACAAGCTCTGTAAACTTAGATCTCCTGTATCTTAGTATACTCAGTTAGCCTATTGTTGGCCCTCACTCTCTTTGTCAGTCTGGACATGGTAGTAGATGCCTTACCGATGCGTTTGTTTAGCTCCGTATCAAGAGAGAGGGAGTCAGAGATTGTGGAGCCCAGGTACACGAAGTCGTGAACGACTTCCAGTTTGGAATCGGGGATGCCGATGTCAGGTGGGGAGTTCACTCCTTGTCCCATGACTTGTGTTTTCTTCAGACTGATGGTGAGTCCGAAAGCCTGAGAGGCCTCGCTGAAGCGGGTTATGAGCCGTTGGAGGTCTTCGGATGAGTGGGCAGTGACTACTGCGTCGTCGGCAAAAAGGAAGTCACGCAGACACCTCAGCCGAACCTTCGTCTTGGCTCTCAGCCTGGCGAGGTTAAAGAGCTTTTCCACCCGACCTGGTCCGGAGGTAAATGCCTTCCGCGACAGATCCGAAGGCGTGCCGCAGAATAACTGCGAAGAAAATCCCAAACAGGCTTGGAGCCAGTACGCAGCCCTGCTTTACTCCACTTCGGATGTCAAAGTCGTCTGATGTTAGTCCATCAAAGACCACGGTGCCCCTAATGTTCTCATGGAAAGACCTGATGATGCTGAGGAGCCTGGGTGGGCATCCGATCTTGGGGAGGATCTTGAACAGGCCATCCTGCTGACGAGGTCGAAGGACTTCGTCAGATCTATGAAGGCTACGAAGAGTGGCTGCTTCTGTTCCCTGCATTTCTCCTGCAGTTGTCTGAGGGAAAAGACCATGTCGATGGTGGACCTGTCTGCTCTGAATCCACATTGTGATTCTGGATAGACTGTCTCTGCAAGTACTTGGAGCCTCTTCAATGCGACTCGAGCAAGCAGCTTTCCGACAATACTGAGGAGGGAGATTCCACGGTAGTTGCAGTCGCCCCTGTCACCTTTATTCTTATACAGCGTGACGATGTTGGCATCCCTCATGTCCTGTGGCACCTCTCCTTCTTTCCAGCAGAGGCAGAGAATTTTATGCAGCTCCATAAGCAGGCTACCTCTGCAGCACTTCATGGGCTCAGCAGGAATGCCATCTTTGCCAGGAGCTTTACCAGAAGCAAGGGAGTCTAGGGCATCGCTGAGTTCTTCCAGGGTAGGTTCGCTGTCGAGCTCCATTAAAACAGGCAGACACTCAATGGTGCTCAGGGCGTCTTCGGTGACCACATTGTCCCTGGCGTATAGCTCAGAGTAGTGCTCGACCCAGCGCTTCAGCTGCAGTGTCTGGTCCTGAATCACCTCGCCAGTGGCAGATTTCAGAGGAGCGGTCTTCCTCTGGATTGGGCCGAGGGCCTGCTTGATGTTGTCATGATGTCGTCATCCCCTTACATTGCCTGTATCCGCTGCAGTCTGTATCGAGGAGCAGAGCTGAAGCCAATAGTTGTTGGCACATCGCCTGGCGCTCTTCTGCACTTTGCAGCAGCGGACGGCCCGAAGGATCTGTAAGTTGAGATGACTTGGGCAGGCTTTGTAGGCTGCCAAGGCGTTTCTCTTCTCCTCGATGATAGGTGTCATCTCTTCTGAGTGAGCCTCGAACCAGTCTGCCGACCTGCTGGTCTTCTTGCCAAAGGTGGAAATGGAAGCGTTGAACACAGCGTCTCTGTTGTGCTCCCATCTCTTACAGGCAGGCAGTGACCCCGACTGGGCCAGGGAGAGCTTCCTCGAGCACGCGTGCAAAATCTTCCACCTTGTCCTGGTTGTGGGTCTTGGTGGTGTCGATGCGAGGTCTGCCCGCCTTTTTCGAGTGATAAATCTTCTTTGGTTGCATCTTGACCCTGCTACATACCAGGGAGTGGTCGGTGTCACAGACAGCACTCTGGTAGCTATGCGTAATCTTGATGCTGGGTAGACTTGCACGCCTGGTAAGAATCAGGTCAAGCTGGTGCCAGTGCTTGGATCTGGGGTGTCTCCAAGATACTCGGTGTCGAGGCTTTGTGCCGAAGAACGGGTTGGTGACACAAAGACCTTGAAGACAGCAGAGTTCTAGCAGACGTTGCCCGTTCTCATTCATCCTCCCTATGCCGAATTGACCCAAACAAGTGGGCCAAAAGTTGTGCTCGGCACTCACTCTGGCGTTGAAGTCGCCGAGAATGAACAGTGGCTCCTTTACAGGGATTCTCGCTATGACTCTGTTGAGGTCATCGTAGAATTTTTCCTTTGCCTCTGCTGGAGAAGTCAGGGTTGGTGCATATGCACTAATTACATTGACTGGTCCTGTTTGGGAGTGCAGTTGCAGAGACAGAATTCGTTCGGTTTCCCCCATCGGTGGCATAATGTGTCCCAACAGTGCATTCCTGATGGCAAATCCCACACCATGTTCTCTGGTCTCATCAGTTGGTTTTCCTTGCCAGAAGAAAGAGAAGGTCCTCTCTCTCACAGATCCTGATCCAAGGAGCCTGGTCTCTTGGAGAGCAACAATATCCATCTGCAGTTTGCTCAGCTCCCTATCGATGATTGCTGTTTTTCGGGCGTCATTGATTTCTTGCAGGTCTTCAGAGAAACCTGGTGTCAGTGTCCTGACGTTCCACGTGCCCAGCTTTAGGGCAGTTGATATTTTCTTCTTAGGTTTGGTATTGCTTGGTGCAAAGTTGCCGGGCCGCTTGTCAGTTTTCACCCTAGACCCCACGCACCCAGTGAGGTTAACGGACCATGGCGAGGCAACACCTTATTGACTGGGGTTTACCCAGCTTCAGGCGGGCTGTAGCTGCCCAGTGGGGCGCGATGACCCCTCCCACCGTCGGAATTTAAGCAACCCCTGGCGTCACACTCTTTGCCAATCGAGCAGAAGACTTAAAACCGGTAGACTGTCACTTCCCGTGTTGGTTCGACGCTGTGAGGCGAAGCTGGAGTGCACTCTCCAGGGCACAAAGCCTGGGTAAGTAGATATGGAGAAGCTGTTACCCAAGCAGGTCCCCCCCCCCCTCCACGTTGCTGAAATTATCCAATAGAAAGGCAAATGCCAATACACATGGTTCCAGCAACGTCGCAGGAGCTGCCAGAACGAGGTCGACGTCAACAACGAACTGCCTTAGGGGCTCCAACTCCGGATTTTTCCTCGAGGTTGACTCCTGAAGCCTTTCCCAAAAAGGGGTATGGCCGCAAGGCAGCGGAGGTTTAAAATCAGGGCTTTCCTTCCCCTAGATGGGCTGCCTTCCCAGGCTATCGAGTCCCATCTACCCAGAGGAGCTGGTTTTAAGGCGCCAGAGGCACGCCCTCGCCCCTTCTCCTGTCGGTAAAAGCAGTTCCGCCGGACTTAAAGACTAAGCCACCCGTGCAGGCCAGGAGTTGGACTTGGTTGTCAGAGGCTATTGGAGACGCATGCCGTATAGGAGCACTTTAAAGGTCATGGGAGCTCGTCCCCCATTACCACCCCATGGCTATGACAACCCCTTGGAACCTCCTAATTCAGTAAATAGTTACTATTGTATTCAAAGGCTATTTTCTACATTTTAAATAAAGTAAAAAAAATCTTCACTAAGGCTTTTACAGTTAAAATATACTATATCATAACTAGCATATTTCATGTATGTACCTTTTGTTAGACACTGAGAAATCTACCTCAGGATTCCTACCTAATAATAATTCCTAGCTATTGAAACCTACGTAATGAAACCTTCCTAATGAAACCCAACGAAACCTATCTAACGAATCCTATCTAACGAATCCTACCCAATGAAACCTAACCTAATGAAACTTGCCTATTGAAACCTACGTAATAACACCTGCCTAACGAAACCTACGTAATGAAACCTACCTAATGAAACTTGCCTAATGAAACATACGAAACCTACGTAATGAATCCTACCTAATAATTCCTAGCTAAAGAAACCTACGTAATGAGACCTCCTACTGTAGCATGTAGAGCATGCGTTGTTAACCCATATGCCATATATATTTCTTCTTTGTCTTTTATCCTATCCTTTCCTATATAGTTTATTGTATTAGTCATTTTAAATAATTACTTAAAGGGGTAAAAAAATTCATTAGATAAAAATAAAGTTTTTTATTTTATTCATGTATATTAAACAAATTTATTTCATTATACACTTTCAAACATATTAATTATTTAATTAATTATTTAAATACTTGTAACACATTTAACTATAATTTACATATAGCATTACTGCTAAACAATAATGGGCTTAACAATATATTGTATTTATCATTGCCTTAATCGACTGAGCTACGACAGGGTAAAAGAGTTGAAACAGAAGTTCTACTGAACTTACTGGATCCCGTAGCCTCTGAGGCACAAACCAGGAGTTTACACAACTCCCCCCCTGTGTAAACCTATTTCCACATCTAATATATCTATATGTGTGAAACAGTTTAAATCCATTTATGTGATATTCAGCTCTATTTTCTCTGTTTCTTCGACTGCAACTGTTTTTGTAACATACCATACGAGCATTGCTATTTTGATGACCTTTTCCCTCCGGTCGGAGGGAGTCAGTCAGGTGCTGTCACAGTGAGAGGTTGTGTTAGCTGGAGCTCCGATTGTAGTAACATTATTATAGCAATAATAATATAATATTGCTATAATTATTATAGCAATAATCCTTCCATTAGGAAGGATTAGTGAAGAAATTGATGAATCTAGTTGGAACTCTGAGAGCAGAGATGGATTCCCTATGCGAGGAGGTACGACAGCTGAAGCATCAGGAAGAAACGAAGGAGGAGACCAATATTAACAAGACCTCGTCGTGGAAAGTCGCTAAGGACAGGGGTCTTAAGAAGACCTTGACAAGGCCGCCTACAGACGCCCTAAAGACAGCAAATTCATTTGCCGTGTTGGAGGACGAGTGCTGTGGTGAGCCTGCAGTTCACTCGGAACGGAAATCAGCGAGGAGCGGCGAAACGCGGGCCCCTCAGGGTGCTCAGAAAGTTAAGGAGGTACCGAAGCGAATTTTGGTTGTGGGAGATTCCCAGGTGAGGTATTTAGACAGATCGTTTTGTGCCAGAGATTGGGGGAACAGATTAAGGGTTTGCTATCCGGGAGCTGGAATTGGTGATATTGTTGGAAACATGAATGATATTATGACGGGAAATGGGAACAAACCCATAATTTGTATTAGTGCAGGGGGTAATGATGTTGGACGAGTTAGGAGTGAGGACCTAATACTGAGATTCAGGACAGCCATTGAATTAGTTAGGAGCAAGGGAGGAATCCCGATCATATGTGGCATTTTTCCACAAAAGGGAGTGGGAAATGAATGGATGTCGAGGGCACTTGGTGTCAATTGCCGACTGGAAAGATATTGCAAATCAAATGCAATATCTTTCATAGACAACTGGGAACACTTTTATGGAAGAAATGAAATGTATGCTCGTGATCGGGTGCATCTATCGAAGGCTGGGGTTGTTGCTGTTGCGAACTCGTTGGAACCAGTGGTTAGAGGCGTTTGTTTGGGTTTAAACTGTTAGTAGATAGTGGTATGTTAATTAATTTGGAGGAAGGAGGTAATAAATGTATGTGCTTTTGGGAGAAAGGAATTGGCAAATGATCAGGGAAAGAGAAGGGCCTCAAAATGACAATTCACTTAGAGTATATTACACTAACAGTAGAAGTCTAAGAAATAAAATTAACGAATTAAATGCTGTTGTCTGCACAGAAAAAATAGATATTATTGCACTTACCGAAACGTGGATGAATGTAGAAAATATAGAACTATTAGCTGAATATCAAATAAATGGATTTAAACTATTTCACACGGATCGATATATTAGACGAGGAGGGGGAGTAGCGATATATGTTAGGGACAATTTGAAATATTGTCTCAAAGAGGGAATCAAAACTGAGCTACACACAGAAACTATTTGGATAGAATTAAACGAAAAAGCAAATAATATTATAATAGGAGTTATATATAGGCCACCAAATTTAGACAGAATGGAAGCAAAGCATCTATGGGATGAAATATCTAGGGCATCTAGATCTAACAGTATTTATGTCATGGGTGACTTTAATTTTAGTGGAATAAACTGGTTGAATAAAACAGGGAATAGTGAAGCAGAAGATTTTCTAGAATTAATTGACGATTGCTTTCTTACGCAACACATAAAGGAACCAACGCGGGAAAATAATATTTTAGATTTAGTGTTAACTAACAGGGAAACACAAATTAATGACATCGAAATAGGGAGTGAGCTAGGGAACAGTGATCACAAAGATACCAGATTTAGCATAGAATGGAATAGACCTGTAGGAGAAAATTCTGTTAAAGTGCCAGATTTTCGAAAAGCTGATTTTAATAGCCTAAGAATTTTTTTGGGTCAAATAGATTGGAAAGTCTTGGGTATGGGGTGTGGGCCGGTCTTGGAGCGAGACATGAACCCAGCGATAGGTGATGTAAAGAGGATTTCGATGTGGATTCAATATATAACTTATTTCAGAATATTCTAAACAAAGCACAGGAACGTAGTATACCATACAAATTGAATAGATCGAATACTAATGACCCAAAGTGGATAACAAAGAATTTGAAGAATCTTATAGGTAAAAAGGGATTAAAAATGGGGAGGTCACTTTAGAACAGGAATTCGTACAACTGATTAGAAATGTTAAAAAAGAGATAAGAAAAGCAAAAAGAAACTATGAAGTTCTCATAGCAGGGCAAGCAAAGACAAATCCTAAAGTTTTTTTCAGTTATATCGAACTAAGACTAGGGAAAGGATAGGATCCATTAAAAACTGAGACAGGTCAAATAACTGATAATGACAAGGAGATGAGTAGTATTTTTAACAAATATTTTATATCTGTATTTACTAAAGTAGAACTTAACAATATGCCTTCAGCCGAACAAGTCTATGTGGGTGGGGATGAGGACAGGTTGACTAGTTTAGCAGTTACCAGGGAGGTTGTAATTAAACAAATAGTAAAACTCAAACCAAACAAATCCCCAGGGCCGGATGAAGTGTTTGCCAGGGTGCTTAAAGAATGCAAAGAGGAGCTTTCCGAGCCACTGTCAACCATATTTAATAAATCAATAGAGTTAGGCAGAGTGCCAAAGTCATGGAAGGTAGCTAATGTGGTACCAAATTTTAAGAAAGGATATAGATCACTTGCGTCAAACTATCGGCCAATTAGCCTAACGTCTATTGTGGGAAAGTTACTTGAATCGATAATTGCAAATACAATTCGTCTTCATCTTGAAAAACATAAATTAATAAAAGAGTCGTAACATGGTTTTACAAATGGTCGTTCATGTTTAACAAATTTGCTATCTTTTTATTCCAGCATAGTTGAGGCAGTTGATAGTGGTAAGGATTGTGATGTTGTGCACCTTGACTTTAGCAAAGCTTTTGATACAGTGCCACATGAAAGACTAATTAAAAAATTGTATTGTATTGGGGGTGCTATATTAAGTTTGATGGGGTTAAGTCAGAGTGGGATAATGTTGTTATTGGAGTGCCTCAAGGCTCTGTCCTGGGACCTCTGTTGTTTATAATATATATAAATGATTTAGATTCAGGTTTGTATCATTTGCAAATGATACAAAAACGGTAGAGAGATTAACACGAAAGAAGGCTCGCTATCACTTCAAGTTGATCTAAATAGGGTTTTAAAATGGTCAAAAGACTGGCAGATGCAGTTTAAAGTTTTGAGGCTAGGTAATGATGATAGAGTTACAAGATACGAGCTAGATGTGTTGAGATTGCTAAGTCGGATTGCGAAAGGGATCTAGGAGTTATGATTAGTAAGAATTTAAAAAAAAGGATCAATGTTCGTAATAAGGCAAATAGGACACTGGGATTTATTAATCGAAGCTTTAGTAACAAGACACCTGGTGTGGTTCTTCAACTATATCTTGCTCTGGTTAGGCCCCATTTAGATTATACAGTTCAGTTTTGGTCGCCGTACTATAGAATGGATATAAATTTACTTGAACGTATCCAGCGTAGGATGACAAAGTTAATTCCCCAAATTAGAAATCTTTCATATGAAGAAAGATTAATAAAGCTTAAATTGCATTCACTGGAAACGCGAAGAGTTAGGG
>WNGS01168245.1:116758-142532 GCA_020271785.1 Procambarus virginalis | reverse complement strand
AGGTCACCCACAATCTGCACATCTTGGTGACTATTTAGTAGCGACAGTCAGGTGGAAGTAGGTGATTCTAGTTTCCCCTCCCAATTCCCCTTTAGTCAGCTATATATTTAGCCAGAGTTTTTTTCATGTTGTGAGCAAGACTCACCTGTATCTATGTCACAGTAAGGCACAGTTGTGCAGAGTGAGGATGTATAGAGCACTCACGGTATTAATATAGTGGTGTGTGCAGGCACCTGGATTGATTGAAGAATATTCTGTGTCGATGATTTCTTTCATGTGACTTTACTCTGATAACTTAGAGAGAGAATATATATATATATTCAAGTGAACCAGTTATTGGTGTTAGGCTATGTGCCCAGAATTTATATTATTACTATTATTGATGTCTGATTTTTCTATCTATATATAGATATTTATGCTTGTGTATTGAATAATAACAACTGAGAGCGGGAAGCGCTGGCGGGTGGACCGGCACTGGCACCTCTGCAGAAAATTCGTGTTATTTTCGTCTCCACTCAACGTTGCATGACCTAACTGCTGCCCAGCATGAGTAAGTGCATGGAGACTTAATATGCCATAACTCACAGTGAACTTCAACAGAAATCAACCAAAATTACCCAATTCTCGCCTGCCTATCCACGACCCTGTTGCCAAGCGCTCACCATACGCCTATCCCCACTATAATTCTCCAAGTATCTATCTCTAGGAACATTATCAAGAATCTATCGCCGAAAATATGACCAAACATAGCAACAAGCAAGGCAGGGTGCCTCTCGCTCTCCATCCTTAACTCCTAGAGATCTGAATGGAACACTGGCAACGCTGCAATCCTCGCCGTTGTTGGTAAACACCGCATCCGCTCCCCCTCCTCACTCACCCCCCTTCAACTCAACTTAAATCTCTAGCTTTAGAATTCATCCAATCTATGGTTCCCTGTCCAAACTTTAAACCTCTCAGAAGTAACCCATGGCTACAGAAACTTCACAACCTTGTACTAAGGCAATCTGAAGCTATTTCGGCCCTCCAAGCCACAGTCACCCAACAACAACATACCATAGATCGCCTCCTTGAATCATCGACGAACAACAACCAAGAAATTCTCAACCTACAACTGGTGCAAATGATGCAATGGATCGAATACATAAGATTCAGGCCGAGGAAACCCTCTCAGCTCAAAGTGACCTCCTTCAAAAGCTGGGAAAACAGATCAATCTCCTTCATCATTCACCAGGCGGCTTCCGAAGATGACCTAGAGCAACAACAACTTCATGACTCCCTGATAATTAGCTCTACTGATCTACCAGAGGAACAACAAGGTGAGAATTGTTGTACCATAGCTAACACCCTAATTAATTCAAAAATCAAAGTAAATGTTGCTATCAAATCAGCTATCAGGATAGATAACAACAGTCCCCGTAGCAATAGGAGATTGCTCATCAAACTTGCAGATCCCTCTGTTAAGTCTGACCTTATACAATCAGCTGCTAAGCAAAAAACCAACCTTTATATAAATGAGTGTCTTACAAAGCAGCGTGGATCCCTCCTCTTCAGGCTGCGTCAATTTCGCAAACGGAACCCTGGTCTTATCAAGCATTGTTACACTAGGAATGGAACGATCATTGCTAAGAAGGAAAGTGCAGGGAAAAGATACGAAATAAAGTGTGACCAACAACTACTGGCCTTCTTTAGTGATAGTGTATATTGGAAAACCTGAACCCGACCAATGCCAGTACTTAAAATAACTCATTCAGTGCCTGAGCCTAACCTAACTTATTCTAACTTTGTCCAAGGTGCTGTCTCTGCAATACCATTTACCAAATGTTCTCTCTTTCATATGATCTTCTAAATAATCCGTCAAGTCTCCATGCACTTATCCAGGCATCTACTCATAATCATTGTAAAATTTTGCTCTTAAATCTAATCTTACCCTATTTTAAAATTTAAATTTAATTGTATTGATTTATGTCCTCTCTTGTAAAGTAATTATTGATCTCACTTTGTTCTCTTAATTAAGTTCATACTAATTCTATATTAATACCTAAGCTAATTAAAACTTATTATCTTTAAGATTATTTTACTTTACATTTATCATTGACAATTTTTTTTTTTTTTTTTTTTTTTTTTTTTTTTTTTTTTTTTTTTTTTTTTTAGATAATCCTCTTGACTGTCTCTACCGATTTTTTTGTTCTCTCCACCAAACTTGTGTTTTCCTCCATGGCTATCTAGTGTCCGTATCCAACTTCTATTTGTTTATTTTCTTTTGTTTATTTGCATTTATTGTGGTGTTTTGCTATAATTATTCTTTAATTTTAGTAGTCTTAGTACTTTGTAAGCTTTTAATTGTATTGTTATATTATTGTATTGTTGTGTTTTTGCTATAATTAACTTTTCTATTGAAAAGTAATTATTGATCACATTTTGTTCTCTTAAATAAGTTCATACTATTTCTGGTTAATAACCAGCCTTTTTATGCAGACAAGTATAGACCCAGAACTAAAACCTCTTATCCACTATCTATGACAATCATCACTTTAATGATCTAAACTGCAGATATTTTACAGCAAAAGATGTAAACAATGTATTATCACATAATCCAATATCTCTGTAATCAAACTTAAATGTTAGATCCCTAGGTAAACATTCCGATGATGTTAGGCCTTAATTGAAACTATTGACAACAATTCACTTTTATTGTACTTACTGAAACATGGTAGAAAGAGGATACTACTCAACTCTTTACATGCCTAACTACTTGGCAATTCACAACTGTCGTCAAACTCAGAGAGGTGGTGGTACTGCTCTTTTCTACCACCAAGAACTAAACATGCTTAAAAGTAATTAGTAA
Source organism: Procambarus virginalis (assembly GCA_020271785.1). Taxonomy (NCBI): domain Eukaryota; kingdom Metazoa; phylum Arthropoda; class Malacostraca; order Decapoda; family Cambaridae; genus Procambarus; species Procambarus virginalis. The sequence continues at coordinate 139,687 of WNGS01168245.1, read as the reverse complement.
CTAGGGACTGCTGTGGGAGTATATCTTCGCCAGTCTCAGAGTAAAGGGTACCGAGTCTATCCTGTCTGTGGGAGCAGTCTATAGGAGTCCTAACACTGTGTTCCGCACCGGAATTCAATTCAAACCTTAAGAAATCTAATACTCGATAAACAGGACTTAACAAAAACCATATAATTATCGCAGGGGATTTTATTATTGACCTTTGCGAGCCTGTACACCCTACTACTGTTAGCTTCCCCAACTGTATGAATTCCTGCTTCCCTCATACCCCTTAATCCACTAGACATACCAGAATCACTGATAGTACGGCCACGCCTCTAGATCACATCTGGACCAAACATAACCTCTCCGCTTACTCAGGTATAATCACCGACAGTCCTACAGACCATTACCACCACATTTCTCTTAACTACCAATAACAAACCACCTCTAGAGTCAAGGGAGATAGTTTTAGGCTGCACACATGAATCTGCTATAGGCAATTTTATAACTGCTGCTGATAATGTCAACTGGGAATCCAAGGTTAGGAAACATATGGGACATCAACCTAGCATTACAATCTTTTCCTCAAAAAACTCTAAGCCCTTATAACACCCACTGTACTATGCCTACAAAACAAGTCACTACCAAAAGGCTTAACAATCCCTGGCTTACAAAGGGAATACTTAAATCCATTAATAAAAAACAGGACCTTGAGAAGAAGTATCGGCTAGGAACCGTCTCAAAGAAATTCTCAAAGAATTACTCTTTACTGCTATCTAAATAATTAGACGAGCCAAAAAGCCTACATCCGAAGATAGACTAAATTTTACCCAGTAATGATAAAGACACGCCAGCCATGTTGAGAGCACAGCAAAGAATCAATGGCTAAACTGGAGCACAATTTCACAAATCTTGGGATCAAGAAGATTTTAAATACAAACCAACACTCCTGTCAATAACGATGGTCAGCTTTCAGCATCTGATTCTGCTATTGAGTTCAATAGGTTCTTCTCTTTCATTGGGTCATCCCGTGCAAATGATATTCCCTTCTTCCAGTACTGAGGGTAAGGACTACCTTACAGTACCTATCCACAGTCTCTGTACCTAAAGCCCTACTAATTCCACTGATGTCCATGAAGATAATCCTTCCCTTAAACCCAGGTCTAGTGCCCTTGAGGAGGTTCCGACATTAAATGTAACCAAAAAAAAGCCTCCAGATCCTTAGCCCCTGCAAATTGCTTTGCTCTTCAACAAGTCACTTGAACTCCAACCCTTTCCCAGATATTCTAAAAAAAAGCGGAAGAGAACCCCTGTCCCACAAATGTGGGTGATCCCACACAGATGTTAACACTACAGACCCTATTTTCAATCCTGCCTAACTATCAAAAAATTTTTGAAAAAACTAATCTACAGCAGCCAGGTCCTTACTTCTTATCTAGGCCAAGCACAATATAACTTGGCTCTTGCCAAAATGGCTTCAGACCTAAAAAAAAGCACTAACGATGCAAATATTAGTATGATTAACTTAAATCATGCAGCTCTTGATTAAAATGAGTTCCGTGTTGGGTTCTTTGTGGACCTGCGTAAGGCTTTGACAACTGTGAACCACCAAAACCTTCTTCTTAAATTACATAATTATGGAGTCAGAGGTCATTCCCTGCAATACCTCAAATCTTACCTTACTGCTAGGCTCCAGTATGTTTCTGTGAACAATTCAATTTCTCCTACCCTACCCCATCAACATTGGTGTTCCTGCGGGCAGTATACTTTGGCCCTCTCCTCTTTCTCATCTACATTAATGACCTTCCAATGCCTCTCAACACCTTAGATGAACCCACGCATATTTGTGGAGGCATTCTAGACCTCTGTGTTGGTTTCAACGTCTCTCACGTCTGGTGCACATCAACTATTGTAAGATTTGTTGTCAGATCATCACCCTAGATTGACTACTCTATGTATAGGAGATACCATCCTGCCCGGTGGAACTTTCAAACGCAAACGGCTCAGTGTTCCTCCTGCTCGACGTGAAGACTTTGTTGCTCATGTGTCAGAGTGGTACAGCACTTATGATCCCTCCACAGTCCAGACATTTAACGACGATCTAGTACAGAGCATTCAGATGTTTGCTGACCCTTTAGGTCGGCCCCCTGCACCATCCAATAGTCGGAACGACATGAAAGGTAATAAACGTCATGCCTATTACAATGACCCCAAATTGCGTACTTTGAAACGCACTGCCAGACGAGTTGGACTTGCATATAGGGAAACACGTACGCCAGCAATGCTCAAGCTCTTTCAGAAAGCCCTAGCCAAGGCGAGGGAGCGCATGACAGAGCTCAGGCAAGATAACTGGGAAACTTTTGTTAACAGTCTCAACTCTCACACCCCCTCAGCCAGGCATGGAAGGATATTAAAAAATTAAAGGCGATAAGATCGGCCATAGCACACCCTCACCCTCTACACAGAGCAAACGAGTTAGTCGATGCTTGGGCAACCACCTCTAGCTTCAATAATCTTCCCCCAGACATACAGTTCAGATTAAATGCTGGTTACGGAGATCGAGAAAGGCTCGTTGACTTCATGCTCCACAAGGAAGATGAATGCAACGTGCCATTCACTGAGTTTGAATTACTCGCGGCCCTAAACAAAGGCAAAGCCACATCCCCGGTGAAGATGGTATCACTTATGACATATTGCGTCTGCTCCCTTTAGTACCAGGGAATCCCCTGCTTGAGCTGTATAATATGAGCTATGTTACTGGGGAACTTCCTATCTCTTGGACCAACAGTATAATCATCATTCCAATTCCCAAGCCAAATCAAGAGAATGCTTTCCGCCCATTTCCCTTACTAGCTGCATTTGCAAAACATTCGAGAGAATGGTCCTAAACCGTCTCCTCCATAGAATAAGAACCATGCTATCCCCCCAGATATATGGCTTCATGCATGGAAGGAGTGTGCATCATTGCATCACCACCTTTCTTACCCTGCACACTGAAAAGTCATATACCACCTTCCTAGATCTTAAGTCTGCCTTTGATATTGCAAATAGACATGTTATCTTGAGTGAGCTTGCAAGAATGAATATTGGTGGTCGGCTTCTTTGTTGGATCAGGGGTTACTTATCCAACAGGAAGTCATCTGTATTTTTCCAGGGGCATAGGAGTGTAACAAGAGACTTTGAACTAGGTACCCCGGTGGGTGTGTCCTCAGTCCTACCTTATTTAATATCTTAATAAACACGCTGTTAAACTCTATACCGAGCAAACCCAACGTCCACATCATTAGCTATGCTGATGATATAATGATACACACCACTGGGTATGCTAACACACAGAACACTCTTAACTCTGTATTAGATTCATGTCAGGACCTAGGTTTAATTATCTCAGCAGAGAAAACAAAGATACTAAATCGGCGCCCACCCAGGCAGGGAGGAGCTGTTCGCAAGATGCAACTATCTGATGGCTCCCAGCTTGACTATGTAAACAGATTCAAATACCTTGGCCTTGAGGTGCCACTGTATGGTCCTGTTGTATTCAGACTCTGTCGTCAGTATAAAGAGAGGCTCCGAGCTCTCAAGGCTGTTGCAGGTTATCACTCAGGCTATGGTGCCAATGTCAGAATTGTCAAAATGATGTACCTTGCATACATCAGATCTTTAGTGGATTATGCTGCACCTCTGCTTGTTTTGATGCCTGAAAGAAAGCTTGGAGGGCTTGAAAAATTGCAGAACGAAGCCCTGAGGATAATCCTTGGGTGCCCTCGTACCACAAAGATACTTAATATGAGAAAGGAACTTAATATTCTGAGCGTTGTTGATCGTGTTACTGAAATTAACTGTCAAATTGGTATAAAAATGCTTAGGCTAACTCATCCTAATCCTTGCACAGAAGCCCTCCAGACTTACTTTATTGAAGATCAGCATTGTTCCAAATGGATAACAAAAACTGGAACTCAACTCAGAATGTATGGGTTCATGATTTGTACCAAGAGAAACAACAACGGCACTTTCCTGCACCGTGGGAGGTTACACCCTTTCCAGTTTTAATCCCTCCCTTTCCACCCAAGAAGCAAATTAGAGATAAGCCCAAGCTTCGTCTTGAGGCAAAGCTCAACGCCTTAAGCCATATTGATGCTCTGTCCACAGAGCATTCTCTCTCTCAAATCATATACACTGATGGTTCCCTACACCGCACCACGGGTGCAGCTGGAAGTGCAGTTGTTCTGACAATGGGCGATGGCTTGTACTTTGAGTGGGGAGTCCGTATAAACAATTGGGCCTCTACCCTTCAGACTGAACTATTTGCCTTGATCCTTGCACTGAAATGTGTACAAGTCTCCAAACTTGATACATTAATTGTAAGTGACTCCTTATCATCCTTAAATGCTCTCAACTCTTTAAGACATAACTGTAACATGCTCGTGTCCGAAGCTAGACACAAATACAACAAAATTATTAAGGATGGTAACAGAGTCCATTTCATGTGGTCTCCATCTCATGTTGGCCTCCGAATGCATGATAGAGCTGATAAGTTAGCCAAAGAATCTGCCTTTAAAGGAGCCGTTGAGTGTAACCTTGGATTGTCAATGAGCAATCTGAGAGCAGCAGTACACCGAGAACTTCAACAAGATCTTGTAGATCTGAGGCAAAGTGAAATTGACACCAGTAATTCCATCTATCATCATACTATCATGCAAGAGGAGCCACACATCTATGGATCATCCAATAAAATCAGCAGACTTCTAGATGTTACTGCTGCTCGGCTTAGACTCGGTTACAAGTATCTCTGGAATTCTCATTATCTGCCGATGTAGACCTGACCAAATGTAAACTGTGTCAACAAAATTATTCGCACACCCTCCGTCACTATGTGATGGAGTGCGAAAAGATACGTGAATTTAGAGACAATTCTATAACCAATGTTCCAGCGATGTGTAAATATTTCATTCAAAATGATCTGCTACCAGAAATTTTAGCCAAATATCCCCAGTTTGCTAACTGTAGGTAGTAACTGAGTGATTGTAACCTATCCACCGCTGCCCACTGGATGGGGGGCGGTGTGCAGGACAAACATATAAATTGTGACACTAGCTCTCCACATATGTCAGTTGCTTAATTTAGAACCTGTACTTGAGGTCGATCTCGAACCCATTGTTGATGTGACGACTTATATTGAATTTTGTAACTAGCTCATCAAGATTGTAACTTGCTTAGCTAAATGAATTGTGGGGTTCAGTCCCTGAGCCCATTATGTGCCTCTGTAACCCTTTCCACTACCGCCCACAAGATGGGTATGGGTGCATAATAAATGAACTAAACTAAAACTACTTCCACCTATCCTCCGGTGAGAGTTGAGTTGTAGCTCCTGGTCCAGGCTCTTGCCTCGTGTAGGGAACGCCCCCACACACACACTGATGTGTCCTCCAGGAACCCAATCAACGTCCCAGAATAAATGCGTCGTTGCCGTGTTCTGTCCTCCGCAGGTCCGTGCTCCTCCTCCACGTCTTGTAGGGTTGGAGTCGGTCTCCCGGCCGTCAACTTCTCCTCCCAGCTACGGTTGCCAACCTACTTCTCGGCTGCAGACGTACGGATTCCTAATTAGTATCTTCTTTCACTGCTTCCCAGTGGAATGGCCCAGCCGCTACACTGTCACTGTGAAGCTATCAGACGTCCCAGACGATACTGCCTAGACTTCACCTGCACAGCACCCGACTCAGGAGCACTTGATGCTCAATATTCCGTCAATTCCCTCTTTGGTCCACACATGGAATGAAGGAAGACCTCTCGGCGTACTTGCAGACTACGGGTGACGCGTAAGTTCCACGGGATCGGCGTACTACTGTCAAATTGACAGGATCAACCTTCACACATCCGTCCACCTTGACGTGTCGTGTCAGACTGCTGCTCTCACGGAGGACTAGCCCAGCCGCTACGTCATCACTGTGAAGCCATCAGCCGTCACCGCATAGACTCCACTCTTGCACAACACCTGTCCCTGGAGCACTTGTTGCAGAATATTCTGTCAATTCCCTCTTCGGCTCAACACATGAACGAAGGAAGACCCCACAGGTGCTGGCAGACCGCCGGTGATGCGTAAATCCTCCGGAGACTGGGAAAACTGTCTAACTGACAGGACCCCCCAACACACGACCGACCTCCTTGATGTGCTGTCTCAGACTGATGGCGCCACCGCGGCGCGATGACCGGACCCCCCTGCCTTCGCGACGTCATACTTGCCAAGGGAGGTTTTCATTGGCTCCCAGTGCCATGTCGCTGACGGTGACCAGTCTGGTGCCACCGACGTCACACAGTTTTGGTGGCAAAACGGAGGGGCCAGCGCCATATTGGCTTCCTAAAGGGCCAATACCACAGGCCAAAATACTCTTTTTTCACAAATTTCTCGCCACTGCGAGAACACTACACTCTCCCACATATGTCAAACTGATGCCCGCGACGTAGAGAACGCTCGGGTAAAGTGGACATGACTCTTACAGCAGGCTTGGGAGAAATATAAGGGGGGGAACACCGTCACAGTAGTTACTTACTAATCCTGTGGCAGCGCTAAAGCAGTGTCCATTGCTGTGGGATACTCAATTAATTTTGTTTCACTTTTGAGAATATTATTGTTTTAATTTAGCCAAACTATTCTATGAATAGTACTGTTTTAATATAACCAATCTATCCAATGAACATTACAGTTTTAATCTTTCCAAACTATACCATGCATATATTACTGTTTAACCTATCCTTCCTATACCTTGTTTAATCTTGTTTTAATCTACCCAAACTATCCAGGATTATCACTGTTTACTCTTTTATTTGTTCAGCTTAAATACAAGTATATTTTAATACGGTTTTAATCTATTTACTTGTTCAGTATCAGTTTGTCTTGTATTTACTAAGCTATTTATTCTGTTTTCTAGTATTTCTTAAGCCTCATGCCTTTCTTGCTGTTTTTGCCTTTGCTATGTTATTTATATTACTTATTTAAGCTTTCTAAAATTAATTTGTTACATAGTCCAGCTTCAGTTATGTCGGGTATTTACTTAATAATACTGTTGCAGTGTTGAAGCAGTGTCCATTTCTAGTGGGATACTCAAATAATTTTGCTTTTCACTTTTGAGATTAATATTGTTTTATTTCTTCCAAACTATACCACGAATAATATTGTCTTAATATAAACAAACTATACCATGAATAATACGGTCTTAATATAACCAAACTATACCATGAATAATACTGGTTAATCTATCCCTGAATATTACTATCTTAATCTATTTAACTGTTCAATTTTTATTACATTGGTTTTATTACGATAGCATTGGCTATCTGTCCGGTATTCTCACTCACTATGGTCACTTAACTTTACCTTTGCTTTTGTCTACTTGTGCATGTGACGGTTGCTGGTGCGTCAGCTGGGTTTCCCTGCCTGCTTTTTTCCCGTTAGTCCTACCGATGCTTACGTTTTCATCTTTCCGCAGTGGCGAGAAGCAGGATCTCGTAGCAACTGCAACACGGAGGAGGGCTCGGCGGCGTCGATGCGAGGACAACAGCGCAGTGGTGTGAGGATGCAGCCGGCCAGGACCAGGACAAAACCTGCCCGTTTCGCCTCCCCCTCCTCGGGCGGCTTGGATACGGACGGCAACCACACTTCACAGAGGCCCCCTGCCGGCAAAACGGCGGGTGGCACAACGTCGCAGCCTACACCCCTTTCGGCCGACGATTGGACGGCGCTGCAGGCGCTCATCGCGCAGGCTCGGGGGCCCTCTCATTTCACAAGCCTTCTGGGCATGGGGACCACGAGGCAGACCCTGCCGTGGCTGCCACAGCTGCCCTGCCCCCCTTCACCGACAGTCGCCCACGGGCCAGGGCCAGGGGGCATAAGTCGAGGCGACGTGCGAGCTCCTCCTGTCTGTCCTTCTTCTTTCCCAGTTAGGTAGCTGTAGTTGCTCTGCCACCTTGAGGTTTTCCCTCGCGGCCAGCGGGCACTCGCCCTTCGGGGGTGGGGGGGGTCTGGCCTGCTGGCCTGCGGGGTGAGGGTGCAGCGCCCGTACCCAAGTGTTCCGCTGTCTGCAGCTACTACTTTGACTTTACAGCCATTCTACTAGTAAGCCCTCCTTAAGCCAGGAAATTCTTTCTCCTTATTCCTTGGCAGCTCGGCCTCTGGCCTGGGGTTATTTCCTTCTCCAAATTCATATCAGGCTTTCCCAGTCTCTATGTAATTATCTGCCGCCTGATTATTTTCCAGCTAGGGTTTACCATTATGTAATATTGTTCACTTATGGTGTCCTGACTGTTATACTTAGAGTTAGATTTGTTACATTCGCCTCACTGCTATTTCTAGACAATAGGCCATTAGGTTTCTGCAGAGTTTGTTACTAGGCTATAAGATTACTTTTAATTTACTACAGATGTACAATTTAAGTTGTTTCATGTATTTTGAGTTAGACACGGCTATGTTATACATTTGTTAAGACCTACTTAGAAGCCTGTTTTACTTCTGCAGAATTATTTATCCTGTACTAATAAATTACGCCCCCATACTGTTGGTGTCTTCCTTCCCCTGATTAGAAAATGATCAGAGTAAGCAAATTTATTTCAATGTTCAGCTTTCAGTTGTGTAGTACTTACTTACTATTCATATTGCAGCGTTAAAGCAGTGTACATTGCTGTGGGAAACTAATAATTTTGTTTACACTTTTGAGAATATTATTGTTTTAATCTAGCCAAACTATTCCATGAATAGTACTGTTTAATTAACCATTCTATCCCATGAACATTACAGGCTTATTCTATCCAAACTATACCATGCATTTACTGTTTTAACCTAACCATACTTTCCCTCAAGCATTTCTGCTTTATTCTACCCAAACTTTCCATGATTATCACTGTTTACTCCTTTATTTGTTCAGCTTATGTTATAAAAATTGTGTGGAGCTGTACTATATGGGGCCTTGTATTATATGGATGTAGGGGCAATAGTAGGTATTAAGAGTATCAAGCCGGGAGATCTAAAAGGCCCGGCCCCCAAATAAACTATAAGTAGTGCTGACTACTTGGCTACACCACAAGGTCAGTCTAGGAAATGAGCTAAGATCTCCTACACAGGAAGAATTGATACTCTGGCTTCACTTACTTATTTATTAACCCCTTAACAACCCTCCATATACATTCACACCAATAACAAATATAATAATAACTTTACCACATTTTCTTACGTTAAAAGCCTTGGTCCACATAAGCAGGATACAAGGTTTTACACTGAACACAAGCTAGGGTAAAGCTCTACTATGGAATTACTTGAAGCTAGAGTCAGCTTAGGGTAGAGTGGCCACGTGGTTCCACTGAGACCCCCTCTTAGAATAACTAGTACTACAAACAGTGGGAACACCTAACTCCTACAACTATAATACTCTACACATAGAACATGAGTATGCCAGTTATTGACAAATGTACACAGTATATACTTAGCTTAATAAGACACGGAATAAAGAATCGAGGAGGAAGAAGAGGAGGGTCCTGTCCACACAGCGCACGTCCAGAGAAGACCGTTTCAGCCCAGAACAGCCTACCGCATTCGTGTGGTGCCGGGAAGAGCCTAATTGATTGTGCAGCTATACACATTAAATAATAAAATAAATAAATAAATATGTTTATTCAGGAAAGGTACATGCATAGAGAGATTTTACATAAGTGGATCAATTTATAGATAGAGCTAGTACATACAATGCCTAAAGCCACTATTACGCAATGCGTTTCGGGCAAGAAAACATTAATATCTAAAACTTAATACTAAGTGGACAAAAAGAATAAAATGGTTTGAGAACAGATACAAATAAAGGTACAAAAAAAAGGGGGGAACATGACTGAAAAGCAGCACAAATACAATATGTAGACAAACAGCGTTGAATAAAAAAAAAAATAAGACATGGGTTGACAATAGAGGGGTAAGGTAGGTTACAGGGAGTTTATCAGGTAGTGTTTAGTTTTAATCTTAAACTGGTTGAGAGAGGTACAGTCTTTAACATGGTTGGGAAGGTCATTCCACATTCTGGGTCCCTTGATTTGTAGAGCATTTCTAGTTTGGTTAAGTCGTACTCTTGGAATATCAAAACTGTATTTATTTCTGGTGTGGTGCTCATGGGTTCTGTTACAGCTTTCAATGAAGCTTTTGAGGTCAGGATTGGCATTACAGTTCAGCGTTTTATATATGTATAATACACATGAGAGAATGTGCAGTGACTTAATATCTAACATATTGAGAGATTTGAGTAGGGGTACCGAGTGATGTCTGGGGCCAGAGTTGGATATTGTCCTAATAGCAGCTTTGTGTTGAGTAATTAGAGGACGTAAATGATTTTGGGTAGTAGATCATCATTAAACATCTTCCCCTATGCCTCATATTGTTACTTTCCTCGTTCTAAGGATAGTTAATCTTATAACAATGTTACTTAATCCACAACAAGCTCAAGAGTCTGAATGCTTTGTGAGCAACAAGAATTGTCTTACGTCTGGCAGGGAAGATACGAACAATTACACGTCGACAAGCGTATCAAATACTAAAGGTAGTTTATTTAGCTCAAATTTGACCTCTGGTTTCCAACTGAAGAACCCAGGGTCATAACATTCCTCCCCCCTTCAGAGAGAGAAAAAAATATGACTACTAGAATAGTAGTTATATTTTTTTGTAAGAGTATACAGAGAATAAAAAGGAAAATCCATGACATAAAAGAAAATCAATCAAAACAACAATTTCTCTGCAAGAAAAGTACAAAGGAATTCTCTGAAAAAAACACATATACAAAAAAAAAAACAGGGAAGTAAATAAATTGGACACGGAATATTTAATGTCACAGGAGAACCTACAAAAAAAAAAAACTAAAGCATGACAGTTGGTATATGGCTTCCTGTGGCTCAGATGAATGTTACTCAGGCAACTGTGACAGAGCGTCGGCTATCACGTTGAGCCGGCCCGGTAGGTGGATAATAGACAGATTGAAGTCCTGTAGGTACAATGCCCACCTGAGGACGTGTTTATTCTTCTGCTTCATCTGATTCATGAAAACTAGTGGGTTATGGTCCGTGAACACTTCCACTATATTACCTGTGAGGTAGACTTCGAACTTTTTACATGTTAACACTAGCGCCAACGCCTCTTTTTCTATCACTGAATAATTGCGTTGTGCCTTGTCAAATTTCACAGAGTAATAATATACTGGGTGTTCCACTTTATCATCCCCAGTTTGCAACAACACTGCACCAGCACCCGAGTCAGACGCATCAACCTGAATTTTAAACGGACGGTCGAACCTTGGACTAGCAAGCACTGGGGCAGAAGCTAAGATCAATTTCAAATTTTTAAATGCCTCTGCACAGTTCGATGACCACTTAAATTTAATGGCCTTCCACAACAAGTCTGTGAGAGGAGTGGCAACACTGGAAAAGTTCTGACAAAAGCGTCGATAGTACGCACACATACCGATAAATCGTTGAATGTCCTTTTTAGACCGGAGCACTGGATAGTCCAGAATGACACTGATTTTATCTTGCCGAGGTAACACTTTTCCTTGGCCCACTTCATAACCGAGGTACGTCACTGTGCCTTACCTTGAGGATACCTTGAGGTGCTTCCGGGGCTTATCGTCCCCGCGGCCCGGTCATCAACCAGGCCTCCTGGTTGCTGGACTGATCGACCAGGCTGTTGGGACGCGGCTGCTCGCAGCCTGACGTATGAGTCACAGCCTAGTTGATCAGGTATCCTTTGGAGGTGCTTATCCAGTTCTCTCTTGAACACTGTGAGGGGTTTGCCAGTTATGTCCCTTATGTGCAGTGGAAGCGAAAAATGGTCAAAATGGTCAAAATGACACTTTTTTGCATTTAAGGTTAGATTTGCATTTTTCAACACTGTGAACAACTGGCGTAACCTAGCTATGTGGTCAGCCCAATAACTATCAAAGAGCACAATGTCATCTAAATACGCCCGACAATTTGGTACATTAGTGAAGAAAGAGTTCATTAGCCTCTGGAACGTGGCAGGGGCATTACGCAAGCCGAACGGTAACACTTGATACTCAAAAACACCCTCGGGTGTCACGAACGCAGTTTGTTGTTTAGCACGTTCAGTGAGCGGGATTTGATAGTCCCCCCTTGAGAGATCGAATTTCGAGACATAAGTGGCCTTCCCGATTTCGTCGATGCAGTCCTCGAGACGTGGCAACGGATAGGCGTCCACAATGGTGACCTTGTTGAGCTGCCGGTAGTCGGTGCATAATCGCCAGGAGCCATCTGGTTTGGGGACCAAAAGGCAGGGCGAGCCCCAAGAGCCCTGGTTCGGCCTGATGAGGCCGTGCTGGAGCAAGAAGTCGACCTCCTTCCGTACGATGGCCTTCTTTTCCGGACTCATCCGATAGGGTTGAAGGCGAATGGGGGTATAGTCCGTCAACTTGACATCATGGTAAATGGCATCAGTTGGGTCGGGACCTCCCCGAACAGACTGGAGAATTCGTCAAGCAACGACTGCACCTCTTCACGTTGGGACATCTGCAAATGGGACAGTCCCTCCTCCACAGCATTCACAGAACTAGAATTATGGAGAATGAGATTAGTTGGTTCCCCAGAACAATCATCCCCTCCCTCACTGGAAATGGAAACATTGGTTAGTGCAATGGGCCTGGGGCCCTGGAACTTCTTCAGCCGATTCACGTGTACGAGCATTACCTGGTTACGCTTGTCAGAGTGTCTCACTTTGTATGTGAGGTCCTCAGTCTTTTCTGTCACAATGTAGGGGCCTTCGTACTTGTGGGACATAGTGCTCCCTAGTCGAGGCTTTAATACCAGGACAGGGTCACCAGGCTGAAATACCCGCAACTTAGCCTTAGCCTCGTTTCGTTCTTTCATATTTTCTTGGGCCTTCCCAAGATACTTTAGTGCTGCAGCCTTGCAGTTCTTGAGTCTCTGGTGGTGTTGCGCAAATAAAGCTAAACCTTCGGTTAACGTTACGTTCCCTATCAGATTCTCCTGCAACATTCGCAAGGGTCCACGAACTTTATGGCCAAAGACTAACTCAAAAGGAGAGCAACCCAGTGAACTTTGCAACCCCTCCCTAGCAGCAAACAAAACATCCGGCAAGTTCTCATCCCAGAAGGTATGGGAACTCTCGCACGATGTCTTCAACATCTGCTTCAGAGTTAGATGGAACCGTTCAATTACCCCCCTGACTCTGCGGATGGTATGGGCTGAAAACCTTATGAGTTATTTCATGGTCCTTACAAAATTGTTCAAAAGTATCAGACTTAAAGTTAGTACCATTGTCAGTTTACATGACCTGAGGTCGTCCAAAAAGGGAAAAAAATTGCAACATACGAGCAACAACAGTCTTTGCTCGGATGTTCCTTACAGCAAAAGCCTCTGGGTAACGAGTCGTGATACACATCATCGTGATTAGGTAATATTACCAGACTTAGTTCTAGGTAATGGACCAACACAGTCCATTACCACATGAGAAAATGTTGACCAGACCACACACTAGAAGTTGAAGGGACGACGACGTTTCGGTCCGACCATTCTCAAGTCGCTTGTGATGAGGAGGTAGAGAACGGGAAATAAATAGGCAAGAGAGAGGTGAGGAGGAAAGTAAGGTGTAGAGAATAGTAGTAATAATGAGAACTGCAGAAGGCCTATTGGCCCATACGAGGCAGCTCCCATTATAACCACCGAAGGAAAGGTAATAGGAATAAGCAGAGGATAGCAAGGGAGCGTAGGAGAAGACAATGAACAGAAAAAGGGGAGAAGAGAGAAAGAAAAGGAAAGAGAAAGAAAGATAAATGGAAGGGGTAAGCTTATGTTAAGTCACGTTTGTTAGAAAGATTAGAGCATTTGAGTATGTACTGTGAAAGGGAAGAGTCCACAGCAACAAAGCCAGGACTCAAGTTCATGTTGGGTACATTGTGTATAAGAGCCGATTCAATGGTCCAGGATGGTCCGATTCCGATAAGAGCCGAGAATGGTCCAGGACGGACCGAAACGTCGTCGTCCCTTCAACTTCTAGTGTGTGGTCTGGTCAACATACTTCAGCCACGTTATTGTGACTCTTCGCCTGCATGAGAAAATGGTTCCTCCGGCACGACAATAGGCCTTAGAAGAGCTTTAGGTGGAGTCTGGTTTGGTTTCCCAACAAGTTGACAAGCAATACATGCATTACAAAATTGCTTTTGTAGTCTGGCCACATATCGCTTTTCAGCTTGGACCAGAAAAAATACTCGCAGATTTTGCGATAAGTAATAATAATGCCTTGATGTCCCCTCATAGGATTGTAACGTACGTTTATGTTACGTTGTTGGGTTGATTAGATACACAGTGTTTAGTGAGTTTCATATTTATTTAGTAGTCCTGGATACAGCAGTGTCGTAGACGTTGAGACGAAGCCTGAAGCAGAGCAGAGAGTGAGTGAGGCCGGAGTCGTGGAGCTCTATGTGGAGAGCGTGGCGGCTCAATTGAGAATTGTGAGTGTTTGAACTCGGGGAGAGAGAGCGTGGCGGCTCGATGCGGTCGTAGTCTGCTGTCTGCTCTGTGTCGAAGCTGCAGCGTATTGGGTCGACTAGAACTGCCCAAGCCGAGTACTACATCCTTGACTGGAGACTGTGTACTGTCCTCCCATCGCTGGGTTATATGGTGATTACACCTCAGCTCCCTCCAACAAGGTGAGGAGAGTATTGGGGAAAGGATTGTAGCTTCTGTAATTAGTTATGCTATGAAGATAATGAGATAATGGAGCGAGTATAAGATTAACTCACTACAGGATCATCATGGGCAGCTGACAAAACTCTTTCTCTATAGCAGGTCGGCAACATAACCTTGTGGACTACCTCCCCCCTCATTTGACAAGGGAGCAATCTGTGGTCTCCATTTTCTCATCAAGATCCGATCATTGTAGTAGTACCCAGTTGCTGCATCTACAATTTACTCCATAGAGATGGCTGCCTCATGACAATCTGCAAGACTGGGGTCAGCTTTCTGTAACTCACTCAAGGAGGCGTCCAGGCCTTGGTCAGATGCCATTGGCCGAGGCTCAACAGTGTTCTCCTCCATCACCTCACTACTCTCGGTAGGCGGCAGTGGCAGGCTCTCCACAAGGTCCTCGGCCACTTCATCGAGTCGGGCCATGAATGTGTCCGCAAGGTCCACTGGGCTTTCACCACTCGGAAAGTCCCTCGTGTCCTCGGGATTTGCCACCTTGGCAAGCACAGGGCTGCCTTACATTTAAGTCCCATAGACCTAGTCACCACGCACACAGGGTACACAGCATTATCCTCTGCGGCGGGTGGATCCAGGGAAACCTTAGGGTAGGCAACATAATAGGCAGTCTGGAGTCCCCTACCTTACCCCCTGCTAAATCATTACCCAATATTACATCAACATTAGGGAAAGGTAGGTACGAAGTGACTCCGACTGTACAAACACCCTTGTGGAAATCAGATTCCAGGGTAACCTTACGGAGTGGTATGGCTCGAGTATCACTAGTGACACCCTCGACCAGTACCACCTCTCCAGTGTCGAGAGTGTTGGCACCTTGCAAAGCACTCTAAAATTAAAGTCTGGATGGCACCAGTGTCTCGGAAGATCACCACGTCCCTCCAGGAAGAACCCTCAGTCAAAAGTAGTCTCCCTTTCGATAAGAATGGGGTAAGCAGGTCCAACCACTGTGGGTTGGAGGTCTTACTCCCTAACCCTTCAGAAGGCCTCAAGCCCTGTGTCACAACGAGAGCATTGGGTCTTTTTCCGGATACAGTTGCCAACAACGGCTAATATTGTGGTTTGGACGTTTACAGTGACCACAGATACGTCGGGGAGAAGAGACATTACTAACAGAATTACCCTTCGGTTCACTCTTAGGTGTCGTGGGGCTAGACAATTTAATTTTAATTTCACTTATGTCTGAAACAGAAGGTGCATTAGGTAAATGGTTAGAATAAGCTGATCTGGACTGGCTGTGTGTATAAGTTTTGCTACTCTGTGGGGTAAAATTATTTTTATTGGGCCTTTTGCCCGCCAATTGGTAGTTTTCTGCCATCTTGGCCAAATCCCCTATTTTAGAATCTACCTCTACCTTTCATCTAATATACTGTGCTACATTATCTGGCATACTATCTATAAACTGTTCCCTTAAAATTACATTCCCCAGTGCCTCGTATGTTTCGGCTTTAGCCGAGCGAATCCATTTATCAAACAATCTAATTTGATCATTAGCAAATTCAGTGAACGGTTGGTTGTGAGTAGGCGTAAGGTTGCGATAAGCTTGGCGGTGAGCTTCAGGAGTAATTTCATACGCCCTCAAAATTCGTTCCCTGACTTTATCATATTCAAAACACTCGTCGTCAGGAATATATATAAAAATATCTTGGGCTTTACCCCTAAGTCTTCCCTGTAGGATTTTCACCCACTCTTCCTTTGGACAGGTCATGGACATGGCCAATCTCTGAAAATGGTTGAAAAACCTTTCAGGATCCGACTCTGAAAATTCAGGCAAGTTATGCTTTTTTCTGATCAGGGGAAGGAAGACACAAACAGTATGGGACGTAAATTTATTAGTACAGTATAAATAATTCTGCAGAGTAAGACAGGCTTCTAAGTAGGTCTTAACAAATGTACAACATAGCCGTGGCTAACTCAAAGTACACTAAACAACTTAAAATGTACACCCGCTGTAAAATAAAAGTAATCTTGTAGCCTAGCAACAAACTCTGCAGAAAACTAATGGCCTATTGTCTAGAATTAGCAGTGAGGCGAATGTAACAAATCTAACTAAGTATAACAGTCAGGACACCATAAGTGAACAACATAACATAATGGAAACCCTAGCTGGAAATAAACAGGCGGCAGAAAATTACATAGAGACTGGGAAAGCCTGATATGAATTTGGAGAAGAAAATAACCCCAGGCCAGAGGCCGAGCCGCCAAGGAATAAGGAGAAAGAATTTCCTAAATAACCCCAGGCCAGAGGCCGACTTAAGGTAGGGCTTACTAGTAGAATGGCAGTAAAGTCAAAGTAGTAGCTGCGGACAGCGGAACACATTGAGGACGGGCGCTGCACCCCCCCACCCATCCCCAGTGAAACGGGAGGAAAGACGTACGGAACAACGACTGACGTAGTCAGAACCGGGGAAACTGGCAGCCAGCAGAAAGGGGGAGGAGGGTGGGCGCTTCTTGAGTCGCGGACCGTGACGGGAGCGGAGTGAGAGAGAAACCTCCCATTCCGCGCTATTTATGCCACCCAGACTGTCCGCACCGCGCCTTGCGGAACGCGGTGCGCAATTGTCTTCCTTCCCCATCAGAAATTCCACCGCCTTTCGTTCAAAAGGCAGTGGCCATTTTCTGATCAGGGGAAGGAAGACACAAACAGTATGGGACGTAAATTTATTAGTACAGTATAAATAATTCTGCAGAGTAAGACAGGCTTCTAAGTAGGTCTTAACAAATGTACAACATAGCCGTGGCTAACTCAAAGTACACTAAACAACTTAAAATGTACACCCGCTGTAAAATAAAAGTAATCTTGTAGCCTAGTAACAAACTCTGCAGAAAACTAATGGCCTATTGTCTAGAAATAGCAGTGAGGCGAATGTAACAAATCTAACTAAGTATAACAGTCAGGACACCATAAGTGAACAACATAACATAATGGAAACCCTAGCTGGAAATAAACAGGCGGCAGAAAATTACATAGAGACTGGGAAAGCCTGATATGAATTTGGAGAAGAAAATAACCCCAGGCCAGAGGCCGAGCCGCCAAGGAATAAGGAGAAAGAATTTCCTAAATAACCCCAGGCCAGAGGCCGACTTAAGGTAGGGCTTACTAGTAGAATGGCAGTAAAGTCAAAGTAGTAGCTGCGGACAGCGGAACAGATTGGGGACGGGCGCTGCACCCCCACCCCGCAGGGGCCAGCAGGCCGGACCCCCCCCCCCCCGAAGGGCGAGTGCCCGCTGGCCGCGAGGGAAAAACCCCAAGGTGGCAGAGCAACTATGCTACCGAACTGGGAAGGAAAGGAGGACAGACTGGAGGAGCTCGCACGTCTCCTCGACTTATGCCCCTGGCCCTGGCCCTTGGTCGACGGTTGGGGAAGGGGGGGGGGCGGCTGTAGCAGCCGTGGCAGGGTCGGCCTCAGTGGTCCCCATGCCCAGAAGGCTTGTGTCATGAGAGGGCTCCGAGCCTGCGCGATGGGCGCCTGAAGCGTCGTCCAATCGTCTGCCGAAAGGGGGTGGAGGCTGCGTCGCTGTGCCACCCCCGCTTTGCCGGCAGGGGGCCTCTGGGAAATGTAGTCGCCGTCCACATCAGAGCCCCCGAGGAGGCCCCCGAGGAGGGGGAGGCGAAACGGGCGGGTTTCGTCCTGGCCCAGGCCGGCTGCGTCCTCACACCACTGCGCTGTTGTCCTCGCACGCCGCCGCCCGAGCCCTCTTCCGTGTTGCAGTTGCTGCGTGATCCGGCTTCTCGCCACTGCGGAAAATGAAAAAGTAAGCATCGGTAGGACTAACAGGAAAAAAGCAGGCAGGGAGACCCAGCTGCCGCACCAGCAACCGTCACATACACCAGTAGACAAAAGCAAAGGTAAAGTTAATTGACCATAGTGAGTGAAAATACCGGACAGATAGCCAAAGCTATCGTAATAAAACCAATGTAATAAAGCTGTCAGTTAAATAGATTAAGAGAGTAATATTCATGTAAGATTGAACAGTATTATCATGGTAGTTTGGTTATATTAAGACCGTATTATTCATTGTATAGTTTGATTATATTAAGACAGTATTAATCGTGGTATAGTTTGGAAGAATTCAAACAATTAATCTCGAAAGTGAAAAGCAAAATTATTTGAGTATCCCACTAGAAATGGACACTGCTTTAACACTGCAACAGTATTATTAAGTAAATACGTATTATTTAAGTAAATTTAAGCTGAACAAATAAAGAGTAAACAGTGATAATCATGGATAACTTGGGTAGATTAAAGCAGGACTATACAAGGTATAGGATGGATAGGTTAAACAGTAATATATGCAAGGTATAGTTTGGATAGATTAAAACTAATGTCCATGGGATAGAATGGATAATTAAAACAGTACTTATCCATGGAATAGTTGGTCTAGATTAAAACAATAATAGTCTCAAAAGTGAAACAAATTAACTGCGTATCCCACAGCAATGGACACTGCTTTAACTCTGCAACTGGATTAGTAAGTAAATACAAGGCATAACTGAAAGCTGAACAATGTAATAAATTAATTTAGGAAAACTTAAATAATTGATAACATGTCGTAGCCCACCCAAGCCGACAGACCGCTCTACGTCCTGCGCCTACCCTGTAGGAGTAGAACAGAACAGTGAGAACGGGAGGGGAATATATTCTAATAATAGAATAAGACCGTAATATAATGTACTTGATATAAGATGAACAAACGAAAGAAATAGTGATAAACATGGGAAGATTTTTGGCTTAAAGCGGGATTAATCAAGGGATAGGGGGTAGGTAAATTAGTAATAGTGCATGGTATGGTTTGGATAGAGTAAACTGTAAAGTTCAAGGGATGGAATGGCTAATAAACAGTAATAAACAAGGGAGAATGGCTAGCCTAAAGCAATAATATTCTCAAAAGTGCAACAAAAGACAAAAGTCTGTGACGAACAAGCGGGGCTGAGCCAGCCAGACAAGCAGCTGTGACGAACGGCTGGCTACATCAGCCAGACAAACGTCTGGGACGAACGAGCTGGGCTACACCAGCCAGACAAACGTCTGGGACGAACGAGCTGGGCTACACCAGCCAGACAAACGTCTGGGACGAACGAGCTGGGCTACAACAGCCAGACAAAACGTTGGACGAGCGAGCTGGGCTACACAGCCAGACAAACATCGGGGGCGAACGAGCTGGGCTACACCAGCCAGACAAACGTCTGGGACGAACGAGCTGGGCTACACCAGCCAGACAAAACGTCTGGACGGGCGAGCTGGGCTACACCCAGCCAGACAAACGACTGGGACGAACGAGCTGGGCTACACCAGCCTGACAAACGTCTGGGACGAACGAGCTGNTTTATGGAGAAATTATCATTTATAGGTTTTGTAAATAAAGGGGGTTGTGCCCCTAGTACATACAAAATGGCGACATCTCTATCATTTTGGCTCCTTGACGTGACGACGCCAGCAGGCTGGTGATTGGCTGGCCGAGGTCACGTGACGTGACTGACCAATCAGAGCCCGCCGTGTCGTCAGCGGGAGACCTGGCCCCGCGCTGACGAGGCGCTGCAGGCAGAGCTTGACACTTTGATGCCACGGAAGTGCGTCCGTGATCTCCGGAGATTGGAGGATCTGGGAGCCTTGCTCAGTGGATTTTGAGCAGCCATCGCAATCTACCATTGTCACAGAGGACCAGTATACTCCTGAGGAGTACCAGAAGCCGAGTTTAGTGAGAAAAGAAGGCCAAGAACTCGTCGGCAATGGGAGGAAAGCGGTGACTTAGGAGATCAAGTTGGCGCCCGTGAGTTCACCTTGGTATGACAAGCAGCGCTGCAGTGACTGGGTCACATCTACTGAGATTCTGGAGGGAAGACACCGTTTCTGGATCCAGGAGAAAGTGTCTCGTTGAAGGAGCGAGTGTGTACAGTGGCAGGCTCAGTGACCACTGGTTGAACCAGTTTGTAAAACCTGAATTCAGGGAAGTAGTACGGTAAAGACGCGATTTCTCCACGACACCTGAGGACCTGTAACACGTTACCAGAACGCCGTAGAGTAGCGACCTCGGAACCGTGAACCTTCTACCATTAGTAGCGGTTTCACCATTATATATAAATATATATATATGTCGTACCTAGTAGCCAGAATACACTTCTTGGCCTACTATGCAAGGCCGATTTGCCTAATAGGCTAAGTGATTTTCTATATTTTCAATAATTTTTTCCAAATACTTTATTTGAATTATTATTATTATTTTATTTTAATTATTATTATATATTTTTTATGTAATTTTTGCCAATGATAATAACTCCTTTATAAAATTTGTGTGGATCCCATCCCATGTTGGAGTTGGAAAACATGACTTTGTAGATCAATTGGCCAATGAGGCTTGCAGGAAAGAAAACATTGATTATGACTTTGGACTATCTAATGCAGTTATTAGAAACATACAAATTAAAGAAATTATTTCAGATTTAGAATAACTAAGAAATGCCCAGAGACCTGAAAGCTGCAGTATTAAAAGTTATGACAAGTTTTGTAATAATAGGTATTTGTATGGTCAGCACAGTAACCGAACCAGGCAATGTGATGTAGTCATTGTGCGAATTCGCCTTGGCTATAGACACATCTGGCGGGTTAGTGAGGCTGAGCCACTACCAGAATACTCAGATTGTAAACTCTGTGATAAAACTTTAATGCATTCACTAGAACACTATATTGATGAATGTGAAACCGTAAAGGACTTTAGACCTCCTGGCCTCTTGTACCACCAACTGTGTAACTACTTTATTGACTCAGGTGTTCTGGACGACATCCTAACAATTTATCCAAAATTTGCTTGTCCATTTTAAAGAATGAAGAACAATTTTTTATATATTACTTCTAAGCTGCATCACTTATGAACCCATCCCTGCCCTTGTGTGGCAGTGCACAGTAGAAAGTTGTTTTCACATATCCCTACATTAAAACGTTGATTGTAACCATGATATATATGTGCTTCAGCCTACAGTTTAGACCTATTGTCTTATGTATGACCCTCCGTCCTGCGTGACAGTGAATACCAGCATTATCCTCACTTTAATAAGACTATCAAAATCCTCAGATTAGGCAAAATTGTAATTAATTTTGTCAAATAAGATGTTAATAATAATAATAGCGGTTTCACCCGTGGTTTGACTGAAGGGCTCCCAGGGCGATCAGTGGCACCCAGGTGAGTGGGAGCAGAGACGTGCGGCAGTGAGTATTGGTATGGTCCTCATCTTAGGGACCAAGTGACTAGTAAGCCACGTGAGTCTAACAGACCAACCTCTTCCCCAGCCCACTCCCCTGTAATACTTGCCACTGTCAGCCTCTCTTGACCTCTTGTCTATCGTCTCTGTAACTTTCTATGACATGGATCAGGGCTGCTGAAGTGAGCCAACAAGAACTCTGCTTCTCAAAGAGAGATCGTCGCTGCTCAGACTCGTGGGTTGGTCCTTCTCTTCCGTCTCAGTTCTAAGGTTGTACTGTACGAGGGCAGACTGCTCTCTCTCTCTCTCACACCTCGTGACGACTGAGAAGCAGGTGACGACTGCCGACCCATCCCCTCAGTAGACTGTGATGAGTGACCTCTCATTGAGCTACATTTGTGAGAAAAGTAGCTCCCTCAAAAACTTCCTACATCACCCATAAATTCCTTAATACAACCAGCAGTAATAAATCACTGTTGTTGTTGTATTAATCAACACATAAATTAAATTAAATTAGTTAGCCCTGAAGGGATGGCATACATGACAAATTTTCTTTATAAAACGAGTAATTAATGTTGGCATGTTGCCTTATTATCTCACACACAAAATATTATTTCTTAATTTAACTCTAAAGCAACAGTCTGAGGACTGATTGTAACAAAAGTACTTCTCTATGTTAACTACATTTTCAGTAATTAAATAAATTAAATAAAACCTCTCCTGCCGGTTATTGATGAGAATGTATCTGAGGGCGGCGTCCCTGGAGCAGGGGAGGAGACCCGTACTGTTGCTCCAGCAGCAGCAGGAGACCAAGGACGTCATTACCACACGGTCCGTGAGGAGACCAAGGACGTCATTACCACACGGTCAGTGAGGAGACCAAGGACGCCATTACTACATGGTCCGTGAGGAGACCAAGGACGCCATTACCACACGGTCCGTGAGGAGACCAAGGACGTCATTACCACATGGTCAGTGAGGAGACCAAGGACGCC
>WNGS01168245.1:79081-112995 GCA_020271785.1 Procambarus virginalis | reverse complement strand
TAATATTTATATATATATATATATATATAATATATATATATATATATATATATATATATATATATATATATATATATATGAATGAAAACCCACACCCCAGAAGTGACTCGAACCCATACTCCCAGGAGCAACGCAACTGGTATGTACAAGACGCCTTAAACCACTTGACCATCACGACCGGACAAAATGAGGTGATAGCCGAAGCTATTTGAACCACCTCACCGCCGGCACTCCTGGGGGTGTGAGTTTTCATTCGCATATAGTCCTGGGGACCATTCAGGCTTGTTCGCATTTGTGTTCCTCACGTGTGCCCCAAAGAATGAGGTGATTTGGTAAAATGCTATGCCCAAGATAACCATCCGAGTGCCGGCGGTGAGGTGTTCAAATAGCTTCGGCTATCACCTCATTTTGTCCTGTCGTGATGGTCAAGTGGTTTAAGGCGCCTTGTACATACCAGTTGCGTTGCTCCTGGGAGTATGGGTTCGAGTCACTTCTGGGGTGTGAGTTTTCATTTGCATATAGTCCTGGGGACCATTCAGGCTTCTTCGCATATATATATATATATATATATATATATATATATATATATATATATATATAATATATATATATATGGAAGGGAGTACCACCTCTGGCTGGAAGAAGGGGGACCCATAGCCTCGGAGGAAATCACACATAACGCATTGGAGGGAATGTAGGTCCCCTCCAATACAGTTTCTGTGTGCTTTTCTCCTACACCCCCTTCCTTTTTTCTTATGCTTTATTGTGTATTTGAAGGTTACAAAACATACAAGACAAATGCCTAAAGGTTATGGATCTCTTGAAGCTCCTCCGCTTCCGGACAGGAACCGAGGACGCAGCAAGCATTTCCCCTCTGGATCGCCACACTGAGGCGCTGAAACAAAAACTGCAAGCCCTTGGGTCTCTGGTGACGTCAATGAGTTTGGAACCCAATTCCTTGAGAAATCCCAAGGCACTCTTGCCCCAGGGGCCATGCGTCTCAGACGCTATGGGAACAAAGTATATATATATATACATATATATATATAACTGAAAACTCAATATGAATATATATAACTGAAAAGCTTTATATATATAAAATGGTAAATATTGTTTAATATCACAACATGTTGAAACAGTATGAGCTTCTTGAATACGAAAGAAATAGCTCTAGTATTGATTGCAAGTGGATAATTTCGGAGCGAGCTTCCTGCCCTCCAAGTCTGCCCAACTTGAAGTATCATTTGCCGAGACCAGTGCCATCAGTGCGGAGTCTGTTCCACCAGCTCTCATCACCCCAGATATTAGAATGGATTCTCAGTTGCAGTCGCAGGCGATCTTCATCTTGCATATCCGGGAAGACCAGCAGGCCAGCGATCATCTCCACGTCGCGCACCTTGGCGCTGTAGTGTCGCGCGTAGCCCCGGCGTCCTGTTGGGCAGGTCACAGGTATTAGTATTCTGGGCTCCTGCTTCAATGAAAATATGTCGTGAGCGTGGAAACACGACACAGCTGCAGTAAACATCACACAGGAACACGGCTACATAAGCTATCATTGCATAACAGGTAGAAAAATAATAAAGTTGTAGACAGAATCACTTCAACACTTTGGAACACCAGAGATGGAGGATGCTTGTTGGTGATGGGAGGAGATGGGCAGAGAAAGGATAGGGAAGGATAGATGGGACACGGCGGAGATTGGCTAAAAGTGGGGAGAGACCCGGGCCAAACAGGGACAACATGTTTATTAACATAAACAATAATGTAAACAATGCATTATCATCATAACAGAAATGCTTTCAACCCAAAATACATTTACAGGAATAAACAGTTTAAGGTCCCGAAGCTGTCCTGGTACAACTATAGTACCAGGTGACCTCACACCTTCTATTTTCCTGACCTCTGTATCACTGTAGGTACCTGACCTCTGTATCACTGTAGGTACCTGACCTCTGTATCACTGTAGGTACCTGACCTCTGTATCACTGTAGGTACCTGACCTCTGTATCACTGTAGGTACCTGACCTCTGTATCACTGTAGGTACCTGACCTCTGTATCACTGTAGGTACCTGACCTCTGTATCACTGTAGGTACCTGACCTCTGTATCACTGTAGGTACCTGACCTCTGTATCACTGTAGGTACCTGACCTCTGTATCACTGTAGGTACCTGACCTCTGTATCACTGTAGGTACCTGACCTCTGTATCACTGTAGGTGCCTGACCTCTGTATCGCTGTAGGTACCTGACCTCTGTATCACTGTAGGTACCTGACCTCTGTATCACTGTAGGTACCTGACCTCTGTATCACTGTAGGTACCTGACCTCTGTATCACTGTAGGTACCTGACCTCTGTATCACTGTAGGTACCTGACCACTGTATCACTGTAGGTACCTGACCTCTGTATCACTGTAGGTACCTGACCACTGTATCACTGTAGGTACCTGACCTCTGTATCACTGTAGGTACCTGACCTCTGTATCACTGTAGGTACCTGACCACTGTATCACTGTAGGTACTGACCTCTGTATCACTGTAGGTTCCTGACCACTGTATCACTATAGGTACCTGACCTCTGTATCACTGTAGGTACCTGACCTCTGTATCACTGTAGGTGCCTGACCTCTGTATCACTGTAGGTACCTGACCTCTGTATCACTGTAGGTTCCTGACCACTGTATCACTATAGGTACCTGACCTCTGTATCACTGTAGGTACCTGACCTCTGTATCACTGTAGGTGCCTGACCTCTGTATCACTGTAGGTACCTGACCTCTGTATCACTGTAGGTACCTGACCTCTGTATCACTGTAGGTACCTGCATGTACACTGTATCACTGTAGGTACCTGACCTCTGTATCACTGTAGGTACCTGACCTCTGTATCACTGTAGGTTCCTGACCACTGTATCACTGTAGGTACCTGACCTCTGTATCACTGTAGGTACCTGACCTCTGTATCACTGTAGGTACCTGACCTCTGTATCACTGTAGGTACCTGACCTCTGTATCACTGTAGGTACCTGACCTCTGTATCACTGTAGGTACCTGACCTCTGTATCACTGTAGGTGCCTGACCTCTGTATCACTGTAGGTACCTGACCTCTGTATCACTGTAGGTACCTGACCTCTGTATCACTGTAGGTGCTGACCTCTGTATCACTGTAGGTACCTGACCTCTGTATCACTGTAGGTACCTGACCTCTGTATCACTGTAGGTACCTGACCACTGTATCACTGTAGGTACCTGACCTCTGTATCACTGTAAGTACCTGACCACTGTATCACTGTAGGTACCTGACCTCTGTATCACTGTAGGTACCTGACCTCTGTATCACTGTAGGTACCTGACCACTGTATCACTGTAGGTACCTGACCTCTGTATCACTGTAGGTTCCTGACCACTGTATCACTATAGGTACCTGACCTCTGTATCACTGTAGGTACCTGACCTCTGTATCACTGTAGGTGCCTGACCTCTGTATCACTGTAGGTACCTGACCTCTGTATCACTGTAGGTTCCTGACCACTGTATCACTGTAGGTACCTGACCTCTGTATCACTGTAGGTACCTGACCTCTGTATCACTGTAGGTGCCTGACCTCTGTATCACTGTAGGTACCTGACCTCTGTATCACTGTAGGTACCTGACCTCTGTATCACTGTAGGTACCTGCATGTACACTGTATCACTGTAGGTACCTGACCTCTGTATCACTGTAGGTTCCTGACCACTGTATCACTGTAGGTACCTGACCTCTGTATCACTGTAGGTTCCTGACCACTGTATCACTGTAGGTACCTGACCTCTGTATCACTGTAGGTTCCTGACCACTGTATCACTGTAGGTACCTGACCTCTGTATCACTGTAGGTACCTGACCTCTGTATCACTGTAGGTGCCTGACCTCTGTATCACTGTAGGTACCTGACCTCTGTATCACTGTAGGTACCTGACCTCTGTATCACTGTAGGTGCCTGACCTCTGTATCACTGTAGGTACCTGACCTCTGTATCACTGTAGGTACCTGACCTCTGTATCACTGTAGGTACCTGACCTCTGTATCACTGTAGGTACCTGACCTCTGTATCACTGTAGGTACCTGACCTCTGTATCACTGTAGTACCTGACCACTGTATCACTGTAGGTACCTGACCTCTGTATCACTGTAGGTACCTGACCACTGTATCACTGTAGGTACCTGACCTCTGTATCACTGTAGGTACCTGACCTCTGTATCACTGTAGGTACCTGACCACTGTATCACTGTAGGTACCTGACCTCTGTATCACTGTAGGTTCCTGACCACTGTATCACTATAGGTACCTGACCTCTGTATCACTGTAGGTACCTGACCTCTGTATCACTGTAGGTGCCTGACCTCTGTATCACTGTAGGTACCTGACCTCTGTATCACTGTAGGTTCCTGACCACTGTATCACTGTAGGTACCTGACCTCTGTATCACTGTAGGTACCTGACCTCTGTATCACTGTAGGTACCTGACCTCTGTATCACTGTAGGTACCTGACCTCTGTATCACTGTAGGTACCTGACCTCTGTATCACTGTAGGTACCTGCATGTACACTGTATCACTGTAGGTACCTGACCTCTGTATCACTGTAAGTTCCAGACCACTGTATCACTGTAGGTACCTGACCTCTGTATCACTGTAGGTTCCTGACCACTGTATCACTGTAGGTACCTGACCTCTGTATCACTGTAGGTGCCTGACCTCTGTATCACTGTAGGTTCCTGACCACTGTATCACTATAGGTACCTGACCTCTGTATCACTGTAGGTACCTGACCTCTGTATACTGTAGGTACCTGACCTCTGTATCACTGTAGGTACCTGACCTCTGTATCACTGTAGGTACCTGACCTCTGTATCACTGTAGGTACCTGACCTCTGTATCACTGTAGGTACCTGACCTCTGTATCACTGTAGGTACCTGACCTCTGTATCACTGTAGGTACCTGACCTCTGTATCACTGTAGGTACCTGACCTCTGTATCACTGTAGGTACCTGACCACTGTATCACTGTAGGTGCCTGACCTCTGTATCGCTGTAGGTACCTGACCTCTGTATCACTGTAGGTACCTGACCTCTGTATCACTGTAGGTACCTGACCTCTGTATCACTGTAGGTACCTGACCTCTATATCACTGTAGGTACCTGACCTCTGTATCACTGTAGGTACCTGACCTCTGTATCACTGTAGGTACCTGACCTCTGTATCACTGTAGGTACCTGACTACTGTATCACTGTAGGTACCTGACCTCTGTATCACTGTAGGTAACTGACCTCTGTATCACTGTAGGTACCTGACCTCTGTATCACTGTAGGTACCTGACCTCTGTATCACTGTAGGTACCTGACCTCTGTATCACTGTAGGTACCTGACTTCTGTATCACTGTAAGTACCTGACCACTGTATCACTGTAGGTACCTGACCTCTGTATCACTGTAGGTTCCTGACCACTGTATCACTGTAGGTACCTGACCTCTGTATCACTGTAGGTGCCTGACCTCTGTATCACTGTAGGTTCCTGACCACTGTATCACTATAGGTACCTGACCTCTGTATCACTGTAGGTACCTGACATCTGTATCACTGTAGGTGCCTGACCTCTGTATCACTGTAGGTACCTGACCTCTGTATCACTGTAGGTACCTGACCTCTGTATCACTGTAGGTACCTGACCTCTGTATCACTGTAGGTACCTGACCACTGTATCACTGTAGGTACCTGACCTCTGTATCACTGTAAGTACCTGACCACTGTATCACTGTAGGTACCTGACCTCTGTATCACTGTAGGTACCTGACCTCTGTATCACTGTAGGTACCTGACCACTGTATCACTGTAGGTACCTGACCTCTGTATCACTGTAGGTTCCTGACCACTGTATCACTATAGGTACCTGACCTCTGTATCACTGTAGGTACCTGACCTCTGTATCACTGTAGGTGCCTGACCTCTGTATCACTGTAGGTACCTGACCTCTGTATCACTGTAGGTTCCTGACCACTGTATCACTATAGGTACCTGACCTCTGTATCACTGTAGGTTCCTGACCACTGTATCACTATAGGTACCTGACCTCTGTATCACTGTAGGTACCTGACCTCTGTATCACTGTAGGTGCCTGACCTCTGTATCACTGTAGGTACCTGACCTCTGTATCACTGTAGGTACCTGACCTCTGTATCACTGTAGGTACCTGCATGTACACTGTATCACTGTAGGTACCTGACCTCTGTATCACTGTAAGTTCCTGACCACTGTATCACTGTAGGTACCTGACCTCTGTATCACTGTAGGTTCCTGACCACTGTATCACTGTAGGTACCTGACCTCTGTATCACTGTAGGTGCCTGACCTCTGTATCACTGTAGGTTCCTGACCACTGTATCACTATAGGTACCTGACCTCTGTATCACTGTGGTACCTGACCTCTGTATCACTGTAGGTGCCTGACCTCTGTATCACTGTAGGTTCCTGACCTCTATATCACTGTAGGTTCCTGACCACTGTATCACTATAGGTACCTGACCTCTGTATCACTGTAGGTACCTGACCACTGTATCACTGTAGGTTCCTGACCACTGTATCACTGTAGGTTCCTGACCTCTATATCACTGTAGGTTCCTGACCACTGTATCACTGTAGGTTCCTGACCACTGTATCACTGTAGGTTCCTGACCTCTATATCACTGTAGGTTCCTGACCACTGTATCACTATAGGTACCTGACCTCTGTATCACTGTAGGTTCCTGACCACTGTATCACTGTAGGTTCCTGACCACTGTATCACTGTAGGTTCCTGACCACTGTATCACTGTAGGTTCCTGACCTCTATATCACTGTAGGTACCTGACCTCTGTATCACTGTAGGTACCTGACCTCTGTATCACTGTAGGTGCCTGACCTCTGTATCACTGTAGGTACCTGACCTCTGTATCACTGTAGGTGCCTGACCTCTGTATCACTGTAGGTACCTGACCTCTGTATCACTGTAGGTACCTGACCTCTGTATCACTGTAGGTACCTGACCTCTGTATCACTGTAAGTACCTGACCACTGTATCACTGTAGGTACCTGAACTCTGTATCACTATAAGTACCTGACCACTGTATCACTGTAGGTACCTGACCTCTGTATCACTGTAGGTACCTGACCTCTGTATCACTGTAGGTACCTGACCACTGTATCACTGTAGGTACCTGACCTCTGTATCACTGTAGGTTCCTGACCACTGTATCACTATAGGTACCTGACCTCTGTATCACTGTAGGTACCTGACCTCTGTATCACTGTAGGTGCCTGACCTCTGTATCACTGTAGGTACCTGACCTCTGTATCACTGTAGGTTCCTGACCACTGTATCACTATAGGTACCTGACCTCTGTATCACTGTAGGTACCTGACCTCTGTATCACTGTAGGTGCCTGACCTCTGTATCACTGTAGGTACCTGACCTCTGTATCACTGTAGGTACCTGACCTCTGTATCACTGTAGGTACCTGCATGTACACTGTATCACTGTAGGTACCTGACCTCTGTATCACTGTAAGTTCCAGACCACTGTATCACTGTAGGTACCTGACCTCTGTATCACTGTAGGTGCCTGACCTCTGTATCACTGTAGGTTCCTGACCACTGTATCACTATAGGTACCTGACCTCTGTATCACTGTAGGTACCTGACCTCTGTATAGCTGTAGGTACCTGACCTCTGTATCATTGTAGGTACCTGACCTCTGTATCACTGTAGGTACCTGACCTCTGTATCACTGTAGGTACCTGACCTCTGTATCACTGTAGGTACCTGACCTCTGTATCACTGTAGGTACCTGACCTCTGTATCACTGTAGGTACCTGACCTCTGTATCACTGTAGGTACCTGACCTCTGTATCACTGTAGGTACCTGACCACTGTATCACTGTAGGTACCTGACCTCTGTATCACTGTAGGTACCTGACCTCTGTATCACTGTAGGTACCTGACCTCTGTATCACTGTAGGTACCTGACCTCTGTATCACTGTAGGTACCTGACCTCTGTATCACTGTAGGTACCTGACCTCTGTATCACTGTAGGTGCCTGACCTCTGTATCGCTGTAGGTACCTGACCTCTGTATCACTGTAGGTACCTGACCTCTGTATCACTGTAGGTACCTGACCTCTGTATCACTGTAGGTACCTGACCTCTATATCACTGTAGGTACCTGACCTCTGTATCACTGTAGGTACCTGACCTCTGTATCACTGTAGGTACCTGACCTCTGTATCACTGTAGGTACCTGACTACTGTATCACTGTAGGTACCTGACCTCTGTATCACTGTAGGTAACTGACCTCTGTATCACTGTAGGTACCTGACCTCTGTATCACTGTAGGTACCTGACCTCTGTATCACTGTAGGTACCTGACCTCTGTATCACTGTAGGTACCTGACTTCTGTATCACTGTAAGTACCTGACCACTGTATCACTGTAGGTACCTGACCTCTGTATCACTGTAGGTTCCTGACCACTGTATCACTGTAGGTACCTGACCTCTGTATCACTGTAGGTGCCTGACCTCTGTATCACTGTAGGTTCCTGACCACTGTATCACTATAGGTACCTGACCTCTGTATCACTGTAGGTACCTGACATCTGTATCACTGTAGGTGCCTGACCTCTGTATCACTGTAGGTACCTGACCTCTGTATCACTGTAGGTACCTGACCTCTGTATCACTGTAGGTACCTGACCTCTGTATCACTGTAGGTACCTGACCACTGTATCACTGTAGGTACCTGACCTCTGTATCACTGTAAGTACCTGACCACTGTATCACTGTAGGTACCTGACCTCTGTATCACTGTAGGTACCTGACCTCTGTATCACTGTAGGTACCTGACCACTGTATCACTGTAGGTACCTGACCTCTGTATCACTGTAGGTTCCTGACCACTGTATCACTATAGGTACCTGACCTCTGTATCACTGTAGGTACCTGACCTCTGTATCACTGTAGGTGCCTGACCTCTGTATCACTGTAGGTACCTGACCTCTGTATCACTGTAGGTTCCTGACCACTGTATCACTATAGGTACCTGACCTCTGTATCACTGTAGGTTCCTGACCACTGTATCACTATAGGTACCTGACCTCTGTATCACTGTAGGTACCTGACCTCTGTATCACTGTAGGTGCCTGACCTCTGTATCACTGTAGGTACCTGACCTCTGTATCACTGTAGGTACCTGACCTCTGTATCACTGTAGGTACCTGCATGTACACTGTATCACTGTAGGTACCTGACCTCTGTATCACTGTAAGTTCCTGACCACTGTATCACTGTAGGTACCTGACCTCTGTATCACTGTAGGTTCCTGACCACTGTATCACTGTAGGTACCTGACCTCTGTATCACTGTAGGTGCCTGACCTCTGTATCACTGTAGGTTCCTGACCACTGTATCACTATAGGTACCTGACCTCTGTATCACTGCCTGGTACCTGACCTCTGTATCACTGTAGGTGCCTGACCTCTGTATCACTGTAGGTTCCTGACCTCTATATCACTGTAGGTACCTGACCTCTGTATCACTGTAGGTACCTGACCTCTGTATCACTGTAGGTACCTGACCTCTGTATCACTGTAGGTACCTGACCTCTGTATCACTGTAGGTTCCTGACCACTGTATCACTATAGGTACCTGACCTCTGTATCACTGTAGGTACCTGACCACTGTATCACTGTAGGTTCCTGACCACTGTATCACTGTAGGTTCCTGACCTCTATATCACTGTAGGTTCCTGACCACTGTATCACTGTAGGTTCCTGACCACTGTATCACTGTAGGTTCCTGACCTCTATATCACTGTAGGTTCCTGACCACTGTATCACTATAGGTACCTGACCTCTGTATCACTGTAGGTTCCTGACCACTGTATCACTGTAGATTCCTGACCACTGTATCACTGTAGATTCCTGACCACTGTATCACTGTAGGTTCCTGACCTCTATATCACTGTAGGTACCTGACCTCTGTATCACTGTAGGTACCTGACCTCTGTATCACTGTAGGTTCCTGACCACTGTATCACTGTAGGTGACTGGTGTTACGGTGCCCTCTCCTATTTTCCCAAATGCCAGCGTCATATCCACTTACCTGGCAGTTCCCTGAGCTGCAGGGAGTCATTTGATATGAGAGGCTACTGAATTGATTACATATTTATGGAGAAATTATCATTTATAGGTTTTGTAAATAAAGGGGGTTGTGCCCCTAGTACATACAAAATGGTGACATCTCAATCATTTTGGCTCCTTGACGTGACGACGCCAGCAGGCTGGTGATTGGCTGGCCGAGGTCACGTGACGTGACTGACCAATCAGAGCCCGCCGTGTCGTCAGCGGGAGACCTGGCCCCGCTGACCGAGGCGCTGCAAGCAGAGCTTGACACACTTTGGATGCCACGGAAGTGCGTCCGTGATCTCCGGAGATTGGAGGATCTGGGAGCCTTGCTCAGTGGATTTTGAGCAGCCATCGCAATCTACCATTGTCACAGAGGACCAGTATACTCCTGAGGAGTACCAGAAGCCGAGTTTAGTGAGAAAAGAAGGCCAAGAACTCGTCGGCAATGGGAGGAAAGCGGTGACTTAGGAGATCAAGTTGGCGCCCGTGAGTTCACCTTGGTATGACAAGCAGCGCTGCAGTGACTGGGTCACATCTACTGAGATTCTGGAGGGAAGACACCGTTTTCTGGATCCAGGAGAAAGTGTCTCGTTGAAGGAGCGAGTGTGTACAGTGGCAGGCTCAGTGACCACTGGTTGAACCAGTTTGTAAACCTGAATTCAGGGAAGTAGTACGGTGAAGACGCGATTTCTCCACGACACCTGAGGACCTGTAACACGTTACCAGAACGCCGTAGAGTAGCGACCTCGGAACCGTGAACCTTCTACCATTAGTAGCGGTTTCACCATTATATATAAATATATATATATGTCGTACCTAGTAGCCAGAATACACTTCTTGGCCTACTATGCAAGGCCCGATTTGCCTAATAGGCTAAGTGATTTTCTATATTTTCAATAATTTTTTTCCAAATACTTTATTTGAATTATTATTATTATTTTATTTTAATTATTATTATATATTTTTATGTAATTTTTGCCAATGATAATAACTCCTTTATAAAATTTGTGTGGATCCCATCCATGTTGGAGTTGGAAAACATGACTTTGTAGATCAATTGGCCAATGAGGCTTGCAGGAAAGAAAACATTGATTATGACTTTGGACTATCTAATGCAGTTATTAGAAACATACAAATTAAAGAAATTATTTCAGATTTAGAATAACTAAGAAATGCCCAGAGACCTGAAAGCTGCAGTATTAAAAGTTATGACAAGTTTTGTAATAATAGGTATTTGTATGGTCAGCACAGTAACCGAACCAGGCAATGTGATGTAGTCATTGTGCGAATTCGCCTTGGCTATAGACACATCTGGCAGGTTAGTGAGGCTGAGCCACTACCAGAATACTCAGATTGTAAACTCTGTGATAAAACTTTAATGCATTCACTAGAACACTATATTGATGAATGTGAAACCGTAAAGGACTTTAGACCTCCTGGCCTCTTGTACCACCAACTGTGTAACTACTTTATTGACTCAGGTGTTCTGGACGACATCCTAACAATTTATCCAAAATTTGCTTGTCCATTTTAAAGAATGAAGAACAATTTTTATATATATTACTTCTAAGCTGCATCACTTATGAACCCATCCCTGCCCTTGTGTGGCAGTGCACAGTAGAAAGTTGTTTTCACATATCCCATACATTAAAACGTTGATTGTAACCATGATATATATGTGCTTCAGCCTACAGTTTAGACCTATTGTCTTATGTATGACCCTCCGTCCTGCGTGACAGTGAATACCAGCATTATCCTCACTTTAATAAGACTATCAAAATCCTCAGATTAGGCAAAATTGTAATTAATTTTGTCAAATAAGATGTTAATAATAATAATAGCGGTTTCACCCGTGGTTTGACTGAAGGGCTCCCAGGGCGATCAGTGGCACCCAGGTGAGTGGGAGCAGAGACGTGCGGCAGTGAGTATTGGTATGGTCCTCATCTTAGGGACCAAGTGACTAGTAAGCCACGTGAGTCTAACAGACCAACCTCTTCCCCAGCCCACTCCCCTGTAATACTTGCCACTGTCAGCCTCTCTTGACCTCTTGTCTATCGTCTCTGTAACTTTCTATGACATGGATCAGGGCTGCTGAAGTGAGCCAACAAGAACTCTGCTTCTCAAAGAGAGATCGTCGCTGCTCAGACTCGTGGGTTGGTCCTTCTCTTTCGTCTCAGTTCTAAGGTTGTACTGTACGAGGGCAGACTGCTCTCTCTCTCTCTCACACCTCGTGACGACTGAGAAGCAGGTGACGACTGCCGACCCATCCCCTCAGTAGACTGTGATGAGTGACCTCTCATTGAGCTACATTTGTGAGAAAAGTAGCTCCCTCAAAAACTTCCTACATCACCCATAAATTCCTTAATACAACCAGCAGTAATAAATCACTGTTGTTGTTGTATTAATCAACACATAAATTAAATAAATTAGTTAGCCCTGAAGGGATGGCATACATGACAAATTTTCTTTATAAAACGAGTAATTAATGTTGGCATGTTGCCTTATTATCTCACACACAAAATATTATTTCTTAATTTAACTCTAAAGCAACAGTCTGAGGACTGATTGTAACAAAAGTACTTCTCTATGTTAACTACATTTTTAGTAATTAAATAAATTAAATAAAACCTCTCCTGCCGGTTATTGATGAGAATGTATCTGAGGCGGCGTCCCTGGAGCAGGGGAGGAGACCCGTACTGTTGCTCCAGCAGCAGCAGGAGACCAAGGACGTCATTACCACACGGTCCGTGGGGAGACCAAGGACGTCATTACCACACGGTCCGTGAGGAGACCAAGGACGTCATTACCACACGGTCCGTGAGGAGACCAAGGACGTCATTACCACACGGTCCGTGAGGAGACCAAGGACGTCATTACCACACGGTCCGTGAGGAGACCAAGGACGTCATTACCACATGGTCCGTGAGAAGACCAAGGACGCCATTACCACACGGTCCGTGAGGAGACCAAGGACGCCATTACCACATGGTCCGTGGGGAGACCAAGGACGCCATTACCACATGGTCCGTGAGGAGACCAAGGACGCCATTACCACACGGTCCGTGAGGAGACCAAGGACGCCATTACCACACGGTCCGTGGGGAGACCAAGGACGCCATTACCACACGGTCCGTGGGGAGACCAAGGACGCCATTACCACACGGTCCGTGAGGAGACCAAGGACGCCATTACCACACGGTCCGTGAGGAGACCAAGGGCGCCATTACCACACGGTCCGTGAGGAGACCAAGGACGCCATTACCACATGGTCCGTGGGGAGACCAAGGACGCCATTACCACATGGTCCGTGGGGAGACCAAGGACGCCATTACCACACGGTCCGTGAGGAGACCAAGGACGTCATTACCACATGGTCCGTGAGGAGACCAAGGACGTCATTACCACACGGTCCGTGAGGAGACCAAGGACGTCATTACCACACGGTCCGTGAGGAGACCAAGGACGTCATTACCACACGGTCCGTGAGGAGACCAAGGACGCCATTACCACACGGTCCGTGAGGAGACCAAGGACGTCATTACCACACGGTCCGTGAGGAGACCAAGGACGCCATTACCACACGGTCCGTGAGGAGACCAAGGACGCCATTACCACACGGTCCGTGAGGAGACCAAGGACGCCATTACCACACGGTCCGTGGGGAGACCAAGGACGCCATTACCACACGGTCCGTGAGGAGACCAAGTCTGGCGCCTGTGGACCAGGCCACATAGAACAAACACAGCTTGTCAACAACACATAATTAATCAGCAGCTAAACGGTACGATAATTCTCAGTAAGAAATTCCTGTCAATTAGTTTTCATTTGGTAGAACATAACAGATTAACGCTCCAAGGTTGTGAAGGAGTTTATTAGTGGGGGAGAATGTCATCTATACAGTCTACTCTTTAAACAAATAATTTATTAGTAAGTTAAAACTTAATCAATTTAATAAACAAATAAATAATAAGAACAAAAATAAATAATCAAAATAACACTGGTAAATTTCTCACAACATTACAAGAAAGGCATTGTCGGCTCTCATGAGGTGAGGAGAGGTCGTGTTGGGGCAGTGGTATCTGAACCGGCGTTCTGCTGATTCTCAGACATCTGCCTGAACCCGCTAAACCATGATATGACTAGAGCCTATTTACCTGGAACTATACTAAATTCGTTGAGAGGTCTTGGAGGCACGAACCGGTTCCCATCCAGGATTTTACGAATGCCCCGCATACAATGCATTGCTTTTACCATATCGTGGTGTAGTGGTCTAAGGTGGTTGCTTGCACAAGAGCAGCGATTCGAATTCTCCTCATAACTCTTATTGATTTTCTCGATGATACGTCACGTTAATATGATTTCTTTGTCCATTTGAAGAGAAATATTTTAGGTGAACTCTTGGACCACAGGGAGAGTGCATGGGGGCATTGCCTCAAACCCTGGCTTGGCTTCAGTTGGAAGCCTCAGGAGCCCTAGAGGATTCAGTTGAATCCCAGGTTGCATTGCTTTTACCATGTAGAGATGGAGTTGTCTACCGTGATCGCTTGGGAGCACCGAGAGCATAGGTTCGAATCCTCTCCATGGCTCCAACTGATGTTCTCAATAATAATAATAATAATAATAATAGTAATAATAATAATAATGTTTATAATAATAATATTAATAATAATAATATTAAAGATAATAATAATACAAATAATAATAAGAAATATTCTTAAGAACATGATACAGTAGTGAACAAGTTGTTGCAGAAAACACATGTTAAATAAAGCCATTAATACATAAAGTGTTTCCTGTATACTTATACATAACAGAGCTTTAGAGTAAGTTACGGTTATAATGATGAACCGCCTCGGTAAGCTGTAAGTTTACTGTTCCTATACTGGTAAGTTAGTAGTGTTGATGCTAGTAACAGGTAAGTTAATAGGGGGATCGAACGCTGATCAATTAGGGATGTAAAGGGGATCCCGCAAGACCCGAGGGCGTGGATGACTCACATGGATCAGAGTGTATAATTAAAGTTATACACCGCCAAGTACACGTGGCCGCAGTGTTCATCTTAAGAAACATCAACATGTACATGGTATTATGTGAGGTAGTTGGGGTGAGGCCATTACTGCCAGGGAGTGAGTGAAGGCGAGACTGACCAGACAGTTAGTGACGGCCAGGTGCTGGGGGTAGACGAAGGCCAGAGCGTCCAGCTGAGAGTGGGGACACTGGACCAGCTGCTCCACCGGCACCAAGCAGCGGCTCACCACCAGGAACACGTGGGTCGGCACCACCAGTCCTCCGCCCTCGCTGTAGGCACACAACACGTCATCCATTAGGGCCAGGTATATCACGGTGGGTCCAGTATGGTCAAGAGCGGCCCCGTATAGCATGGTCAAGAGCGGCTCCGTATATCATGATGAAAAGCGGTCCCCGTATAGCATGGTCAAGACCGGTCCCCGTATAGCATGGTCAAGAGCGGCCCCGTATAGCATGGTCAAGAGTGGCCCCGTATAGCATGGTCAAGAGTGGCCCCGTATAGCATGGTCAAGAGCGGTCCCATATAGCATCGTCAAGAGCGGCCAACGTATAGCATGGTCAAAAGCTGCCCCACATAGCATGACCAAGAGCGGCCCCGTATAGCATGGTCAAGAGCAGCCTTGTATAGCATGGTCAAGAGCGGCCCCGTATAGCATGGCGAAGAGCGGTCCCGTATAGCATGGTCACGAGGCTCTGTATAGCATGGTCAAGAGCGGCCCCGTATAGCATGGTCAAGAGCGGCCCCGTATAGCATGGTCAAGAGCGGCCCCGTATAGCATGGTCAAGAGCGGCCCTGTACAGCATGGTCAAGAGCGGCCCCGTACAGCATGGTCAAGAGCGGCCCGTATAGCATGGTCAAGAGCGGCCCTGTATTGCATGGTCAAGAGAGGCCCCTTACAGCATGGTCAAGAGCGGCCCCGTACAGCATGGTCAAGAGCGGCCCCGTACAGCATGGTCAAGAGCGGACCCGTACAGCATGGTCAAGAGCGGCCCCGTACAGCATGGTCAAGAGCGCCTCGTATAGCATGGTGTCGGGGTTCCCAGGGAGAGCAACGGTATACAAGGACATTATCCCGGATGTCCTGTCACGGTCGCCAATGTCGGGGTTCACCGTAAGAGGGTGAGCAACAGTATCTACAAGATATCCTCTCAACGGTCGCACTATTGGCGATAACCGTAACTCACCGTAGCCCTGCGGGTCTTCACTCAATCCTCGCGGCACCACTGTACGCCCGGAGAGTATCCCAGTCGATCCTCAGCCTGCCTCTTTAGCCAGAGAATGAGTGGGAACACAGCTTGCTCTCTTTCAACTGTGTGCCCGCCCCGACAAGGGCTCTAATACTATCTGCAAGGTCACCAACTGGTGTTTCCTGTGTCCA
Source organism: Procambarus virginalis (assembly GCA_020271785.1). NCBI lineage: Eukaryota > Metazoa > Arthropoda > Malacostraca > Decapoda > Cambaridae > Procambarus > Procambarus virginalis. Next base: position 96,394 of record WNGS01168245.1, on the reverse strand, counting down.
GTAACACTTCAGTGGCATTGCGGAATTGTGGTAACAGTGGCAAGAGCACACTCAATGGATCTGGTAACAGGCAAGTATTTATTTCTATCACTCTATCTCCTTCCAAGTATTATATAGCCACAAAAAATATGGAGGGGATGATACAAACGCCAAGGTATTTTGTATTTTACTTAAAACTCAAGACATTATATTCTTATATCAACAAGCAAACAGCCAGTACGTGCAAAAGTCGCTCGCTCTCCACATATAATCAGGAACACACCAAGACGGCAATGCTCCCCCTCACGTCAACGTCAAAATCAGCTGAGCGACCCCCACCCCCCTCACTGCGTGATCTCTCACTGAACTATTTGTTTGTTGGCGTTATGCGCCTGATTCTTTAAATTCTCAAGAGACACTAAGTGTTCAACAACACAATATTTGCAACAATGGCCACAGCACACAAATGATTCACTGCAACGATCTTGCGCTCAATCAAACATTTTTATTTTAATGAACATAATAATTCACTATCATGGCGTAACACACTGCACTTCATATAATGATAACGAATGCAACAAGATATAATACTGGAGCTCTCAGTAATTCCTTTCTTAGGCGAATATTCAATTGATCACTGCACACATGAAAAATTATTCAACACACAAGCATGTATATATATATAGATAAATCATAGATATCAATAATAGTAATAATATAAATACTGGGCACATAGCCTAATACCAATAACTGGTACACTTGTATATATATATATATATATATATATATATATATATATATATATATATATATATATATATATATATATATATATATATATATATATATATATGCGGAAAATCCACAGAGAAAAATGAAAGGAGGTAACGTTTCGACTTTGTTAAAGCCTTTGTCAAACCAGACTGACAAGAGGAGAAGGGAATTGGGAGGATATATAGGCCGACACCTGACCAACCCAACCCTAGGGAAAGAATTAACCAGAGACAGGTAAAGCTTAGCTTAGAATGGTCAAAGAGGATTAAGCGGTCAGAGAAAAAGGATGAAAGATTAAAGAAAAGCCTCATGAACATGCAATAAATGAATATATAAATATAAAATTATAATGAGACATTGTAAGCCTCTCTAACAATTACAGTTTTTTCTTAAACTGTTGTGCAATATTATAACTTAAAAATGGATCAAGTTTGTACATTCCAGTACTAACATTAAGAAGATTTGGACACTGACTGATTAGAGCAGACTCAATCAAATTCCGTTCCACGAAATCCCCACAATTGGTAATGCTTTTTGCACCATTCCAGTTAATATTGTGATCGCATAAATTCGTATGTAGATACAATGCATTAGACGTTTGGGCAGTTCTAATACTATAAGCATGTTGTGACAACCGCAATTGTAAGGACTTTCCTGTTTGTCCAAGGTACACAGAATCACAATCATTGCAGGGAATTGAATACACGCAACCTGCTGTATCAGGGGAGTTTTTTATTAAATTGGATTTGATCGTACTATTAGTGAACACCAAATTTATATTAAGTTTCTTAAAAATCAAAGACAATTTTTCAAGTCCACTCGCATAAGGTACAACCAATGAGTTAATAATTTCTGGTTTCGCCTTAGGGATGTGATTATAAAACGTACGCTTGGCTTGTTCAAACGAGAAATCCAAAAACCTCTTAGGATATTGTAAACTCTTCCCGATTTCATATATTATAGCAATCTCTTCATCAAAAAACTCAGGGCTGCACACCCTCAAAGCTCGTAGAAACATTCCTGAAAATACTGCCCGTTTAACTTTACTATGATGATTCGAATAAAAATGAACATACGACCCCACGTTGGTAGGTTTCCTATACACATTAAATTTGAACTTTCTAGTGACTCTATGAATCATAATGTCCAAAAACGGAAGCATACCATTCACCTCAGTCTCACAAGTGAATTTTATTGAAGGTACCAAAGAATTGAGTTCATTAAGAAAAACTATATGGTCTTTGTCACACGGCCATAAACACAAAATATCATCAACATACCTAAACCAAACTACATTAGCCGGGATAATACTGGATAAGATTTTTGTTTCGAAGAATTCCATATACAAATTACTTAAAACGGGGGAAAGAGGATTGCCCATCGCCATTCCAAATGTTTGTTTGAAAAATTTTCCATTAAAACTAAAATAATTGTCTTTTATACACAATTTGATAAGTTCTAATACTTTATTGGTCTGCAAGTTCAAATTATATTTAGGTAGTTCCTCACGTAGAATTCTAACAGTCATCAACGGTTAGAATTTCTACGTGAGGAACTGCCTAAATATATTTGAACTTGCAGACCAATAAAGTATTAGAACTTATCAAATTGTGTATAAAAGACAATTATTTTAGTTTTAATGGAAAATTTTTCAAACAAACATTTGGAATGGCGATGGGCAATCCTCTTTCCCCCGTTTTAAGTAATTTGTATATGGAATTCTTCGAAACAAAAATCTTATCCAGTATTATCCCGGCTAATGTAGTTTGGTTTAGGTATGTTGATGATATTTTGTGTTTATGGCCGTGTGACAAAGACCATATAGTTTTTCTTAATGAACTCAATTCTTTGGTACCTTCAATAAAATTCACTTGTGAGACTGAGGTGAATGGTATGCTTCCGTTTTTGGACATTATGATTCATAGAGTCACTAGAAAGTTCAAATTTAATGTGTATAGGAAACCTACCAACGTGGGGTCGTATGTTCATTTTTATTCGAATCATCATAGTAAAGTTAAACGGGCAGTATTTTCAGGAATGTTTCTACGAGCTTTGAGGGTGTGCAGCCCTGAGTTTTTTGATGAAGAGATTGCTATAATATATGAAATCGGGAAGAGTTTACAATATCCTAAGAGGTTTTTGGATTTCTCGTTTGAACAAGCCAAGCGTACGTTTTATAATCACATCCCTAAGGCGAAACCAGAAATTATTAACTCATTGGTTGTACCTTATGCGAGTGGACTTGAAAAATTGTCTTTGATTTTTAAGAAACTTAATATAAATTTGGTGTTCACTAATAGTACGATCAAATCCAATTTAATAAAAAACTCCCCTGATACAGCAGGTTGCGTGTATTCAATTCCCTGCAATGATTGTGATTCTGTGTACCTTGGACAAACAGGAAAGTCCTTACAATTGCGGTTGTCACAACATGCTTATAGTATTAGAACTGCCCAAACGTCTAATGCATTGTATCTACATACGAATTTATGCGATCACAATATTAACTGGAATGGTGCAAAAAGCATTACCAATTGTGGGGATTTCGTGGAACGGAATTTGATTGAGTCTGCTCTAATCAGTCAGTGTCCAAATCTTCTTAATGTTAGTACTGGAATGTACAAACTTGATCCATTTTTAAGTTATAATATTGCACAACAGTTTAAGAAAAAACTGTAATTGTTAAAGAGGCTTACAATGTCTCATTATAATTTTATATTTATATATTCATTTATTGCATGTTCATGAGGCTTTTCTTTAATCTTTCATCCTTTTTCTCTGACCGCTTAATCCTCTTTGACCATTCTAAGCTAAGCTTTACCTGTCTCTGGTTAATTCTTTCCCTAGGGTTGGGTTGGTCAGGTGTCGGCCTATATATCCTCCCAATTCCCTTCTCCTCTTGTCAGTCTGGTTTGACAAAGGCTTTAACAAAGTCGAAACGTTACCTCCTTTCATTTTTCTCTGTGGATTTTCCGCATAAAATGATCAGTGTTTTGTGATCGTCAATTGCATATATATATATATATATATATATATATATATATATATATATATTATATATATATATATATATATATATATATATATATATACACTAGCCTATTACCACTAGCTGATATATATATATATATATATATATATATATATATATATATATATATATATATATATATATATATATATATATATATATATATATATATATATATGTTAGGGGTACCACCTCTGGTGCAATTGCAGGGACCCACATCCTCGAAGAAGAAAACAGAGAGCATTCAGAGAAGATCTTGTGGATTCTCACTGAATACTTTATTCTTTTCTTCTCCTACCACCCCTATTATTTTTTTGTATGTTTTGTTTTATTTTATTGCAATGCTACAGTTTACAATGAACACACACACATACACAAATATATAACAATTAAACAATCAGCGTTCGAAGACCTCGTCCAACTCCTCGGAGGTTGGATGCATACCCAGGATACAGCAAGCATTTCCCCTCTGCACTGCGACACTGAGGCGCTGGGACAGGAAACTGGCTGCTCGTGGGTCTCTAGTTTTCCCAATGAGCTCCTCACCAACCTCCTTTAAAAACTTGAGTGCACATTTACCCCAGGCACCCAGAGTCTCTGAGCCTATCGGCACGAACCTGTAACAACGTTCTAGGTCTCTGTACTTGTGGATTTTCTGGGTCTCCCTGAAGGTGGCTGCCCCACCTCCCTCCGCTGAGCTGTAACGTAAATAGGTATCAGCCAATGTAGATGCACAGGTGTAATCCCATACGACCTGTTTACCTTCCCTCCATGGCTGCAGGGTGACTCCATCTGGGCGTTTTTGGCTGTTGTCAGGTCTGCACAACTGGGGTTCCCTTTGTGCTGGACACCCAGCTGTAGCCAAACTTCTCTTGATGATGTCATTGACTGCCTCGTGTCTGGCAATCTTTCCCTGTGTCTTACGACAGATGAGACCATGGCTGCCGTATTGGTCTGCCCGTGCCTGGCCGCAAATTCACCGGTGCTCGGTGGAGATAGGGGCGGCAAGGCGCAGAGCAACACCAATACTTAGGGCCCGATGGTCCAGGCAGGTGCCCAAGGCGGAATTAGGGACTGCCAACAGGAAGTCCCCAGCATGGGGGGCTTGCACAGCTAGGAGACGCGCTCTGTCCTTCTGAGAAGCTACGTCCAGCAATGCTTTGGCGATGTTCTCCACTATGGGGCTATCCCATTTGGCTTGTTTACCGTCGTTTGGACAAGTTGGTCGGGTGTGTGAATTGGCGAGTGTGTCCCACTGACCAGCTCCTTCCACAAATTTGCAATCACGAATCCCAATGGAGTTCCTTAGGTATTCTGGTAGTATTTCCTTCACTAATTCACTTGTAGCACTGGTCGAGGATAAGAATGCCGGCAATGCTAACTGTGTCGCCTTGCGAATACCTATACCCCCGAGTCTAACTGGGAGCGTTGCTTGGTCCCACTGGTCATCTTGCAGGGAGAGGTTTAACACTTTCATAGTTATTGTCTTTAGGAGTGAGTCGTATTCTGTTAATTTTGGGCTGTCAAAGGAAGGAGCACACCTGAGGAAATAAGTAAGTCTGGGCAAGGCCAGGCACCTTGTAAGAAGGTACAAAGCATCGTGAGCATCCAAAGCCCCTATTCGCGCCTCCATCCTCCTCAGGTCTTTAAGCTTTTCTTCGAGGACTACCTTAATGGCGTTCGAGCCCAGAGGTGCCCCTAGCAGCACACTGTCGGTGGGAGCGATCACTTGGGCTCCTGGCAATAAGATTTGTACTGCATCTATGATTGGTTGGTTGGACGAGATGATTTCACACTTTGATGGATTTAGTGTAAGGCCTAACTCCTCTCCCCTAGATTTCACTAGCTGAAGATCTCCTAGCAGGGATTCCTGTGTCCCTGCCAGGGTGCCATCGTCCAGGAACCAGATGTTGAATTCGCTGGACAGCCTGCTTGTGACCTCCTTAGCTGCCATGCAGAAAAAAAAGGGGCAAGTGGGTCTCCCTGCTGGACACCTTCTGCGGAAACAACTTCATGTTCCCCAAACAACAGTGTCGATTCCTATATATATAGGATATAAATATATATATATATATATATATATATATATATATATATATATATATATATATATATATATATATATATATATATATATATGGGAGATTCCAACCGGTTCTGTACTATCTTGGTTCAAAGGACCATATAATGTGGGAACCGACCTGTGAGATTTACTTTCACATTAGTCCCTTTGGTCCCTAGGATATTTCTCATATTTTCGGCAGATCATCATATAGGTACCCTGGTACTGTGGTCTGTCTCCGGGTCAATAGCACCTAATTTCTGCAATCCGACTCTAGGAGGATAAAGAGGGCCATAGTTCCTCTCGCACGGACTTTTATTGACGAGTTGGGACCTCGCCAATAGTTCTCGTCACCAGTTGACACTCGCACCCCTACTCGTCGGTCAGAAAGATGATATTTACTTAGGTAGGGAATTAGCTTTCTTTTTTTTCAGAGCACAAAGTTCGCTAATTCTGTAAATATCATACTTAATTTCAGTGGGAAAAACTTGCTTAAGTTCTATAGTGACTCGGCAAGGTATACCTACATTCTTGGACTACCTAATTTACTTTTGAAACCATTAAGTTTTTCATTTGTTTTAGAAACTCAGTTTCAACTAATTAGTAGGATTTTCTTGCCCTTATCCTCCCACAGTGAGTACCGGGTACAAGATTTCCTGCGACCTTAATCATTTACCATCTTGAATTAACTTTAATTGTTAACAATTCCACAGGATAGGTACCAGTTGCCACGTTTTCCTGTTTCTGACATTCACCATATCACCACAGTATATTCGTGTCACATTTATTTGCTAATTTCACCATGTTTCGTATCCAAGCTTTCCTTTCAAATCCAGCAGGTGAAATAGAGAACTTACGTCATGCCAAGAGGATCGAATTGATAACTCTTGCACATGAGTATCACCTAGATGTTCCCCATGGAGCCAACAAGCATGAAGTACATAATCTACTATTAGATAATTTTTTAGATGAAGGGATAATAGACTCTGACACTCACGAACAGTACACTATTGCAGATAAACAAGATTTGGCCACTATGAAACTTAGACTTGAACTTGCCAAAATCGAGCGGGAGCAACAAAAGGAAGCAGCTGCCATCAGGAAGGAAGAACAAGAAAGAGAGATCCGCCTCAAGGAGCGAGAGGCCGCCCTGAGAAAGGAAGAAAGAGACCGAGAGGCCGCCATTAGGAAAGAAGAAAGTGACAGAGAGGCCCTCCTCCTCCAAGGACAGCAAGAACGTGAGTTGGTCCTATTAAGAGAGCGTGAAAAAGTACAACTTGAAGCAAAACAACGTCACCTGGAGATGCAGCACGAACATGACAAGCAGCAAGCGGATCTGGCTCTAGCATGTCGTCAAAAAGATATCACCTTGGAAAGTCAACGCCAGCAAGCTATGGCCAGTTTTCCTCCAAGTTTCAATGTCTCCCATGCAAGTAAGTTAATGCCACCGTTCGTAGAATCGGAGGTTGATGTTTTTTTTACAACCTTTGAGACCCTTGCTAATCAACTTAGTTGGCCTACCGACCAATGGGCTACCCTTCTTCGAGTACATCTTACAGGTAGAGCAGCAATCACACTCAGCACTTTGGCGTCTGAGAATGACTACCAGACCCTGAAGCAAGCCGTGTTGGACGCCTACCTTCTCTCCACCAAAAGCTACCGACGAAAATTCCGTGACTACATAAAGGCAAGTACCACCACCTTCTTAGAATTTGCCAACACCAAACGAGATATTTTATGAAATGGCTGGAGGCAGCACATGTCTCTACTTTTCCAGAACTCGTCAACCTCATGCTGGTTGAAGAATTCTTGAGGCGTGTACCTCCTCCTGTCCGTTTATTTTAGCAGATAAGGAAGAGACCGACTAGTGAAATGCGCGAAGTCGGCTGACACTTACAGCCTCATCCACCGGCTGACACCAGAACCACCTACCAGTAAGAAGTCTTGGTACAGTTACGAGAAAGTGAGCCAGATCAAGGTACCTCGCAACTGTACTGTAAGTATTGTAACTCTATGGACATACCATAGAAAATGTGGTAAGTCTCCATATAAAGGTAACCGAATCCACCAAACCCAAACAGACTCCTCCTAAGTCCGGTAAGCCTGTAATGAATGTTGGTGTTCATGTTAATGATCTTTCTCTCTTCAGCAAGCATCTGTATCCTGGAACTATCACTACCAACGGTTCAGATTCTGAGGACGTTTTGGACTTAAGATCTTGAGGGACACAGCGGCTCTTCAATCAATAGTCTTGAAATCAGCTGTGCCCAACGTCGCCTACAACGGAGAGACTGTCTTCATCACTGACCTCACTGCTACTACTCCTTATCCTCTCGCCAGAGTCCACCTGGATTGTCCCTTCGTGACCGGTGAAGTCCAAGTCGCCGTCAGGGAAAAGCCTTTTCCCATGCCTGGAGTGCAACTTCTCCTGGGCAACGACTTGGCAGAAGACCTGCAACCGACCAACCTGATCGTCAAGGACAAACCCCAGGTGTGTACCTCTGTTATGGATAATCCGATTTTGAGCATGTTTCCAGCAAAGGTTCAAGAGAGTGATGAAGTTTCTCCTCCTGTTTTGGTGACCACCCGCTCAAGCTGCACGACCGCAACCAGCTGACTCTACTACTACCGCTGTCCCTCAAGACCCTTCGAAACTACCCCCAAATCTCACCGCTTTGGAGTTCCGTAAGTACAGAGGGAAGATCTTACCTTGACACCATTATTCTTTCAGGCTGAGACTCAATCCGACAGTATTCCTGGTTCTTCCTAGAGAACGAGTTGCTCTATCGCAGATACCGACCCAGTAAACTGAAGGAGGAGGACGATTGGGCCAACATTGAACAACTAGTGATTCCTACCAGCCTGCGGCCCACTATTCTACACCTGGCCCACGGAGCACTATCACACTACGGTTTAACAAGACTTACCATGGGATTCGACAAGACTACTACTGGCCAGGTATGGTTAATGATGTCAAACAGTACACCAAAAATGTCATGTGTGTCAGAAGCAGGTAAACCGAATGTTTCTATCCCCAGAGCACCACTGACACCCATCCAGGTGCCTGCGGAACCTTTCCACAGACTTATTATTGACTGTGTTGGTCCTTTACCTCGGACCAGTTCCGGCAACGCCTATATCTTAACCATCCTGTGTCCTACCACCAGATTTCCCATAGCAGTTCCAGTAAGAAACATTACGGCTGCTNTTTCCCACAATAGACGTTAGGCTAATTGGTCGATAGTTAGACGCAAGTGATCTATCTCCTTTCTTAAAAACTGGTATCACATTAGCAACTTTCCAAAACTCTGGCACTGTGCCTGACTCTATTGATTTATTAAATATGATTGACAGTGGGTCACAAAGCTCCTCTTTGCATTCTTTCAGCACTCTGGCAAACACTTCATCCGGCCCTGGGGATTTGTTTGGTTTGAGTTTTACTATTTGTTTAAGAACATCCTCCCTGGTAACTGCTAAACTCGTCAACCTGTCCTCGTCCCCACCCACATAGACTTGTTGGGCTGAAGGCATATTGTTAAGTTCCTCTTTAGTAAATACAGATACAAAATATTTATTAAAAATACTACTCATCTCTTCATCACTATCTGTTATTTGACCTGTCTCAGTTTTTAATGGACCTATCCTTTCCCTAGTCTTAGTTCGATATAACTGAAAAAAAAACTTTAGGATTTGTCTTTGCTTGCCCTGCTATACGAACTTCATAGTTTCTTTTTGCTTTCCTTATCTCTTTTTTAACATTTCTAACTAGTTGTACGAATTCCTGTTCTAAAGTGACCTCCCCATTTTTAATCCTCTTGTACTAAGCTCTCTTTTTACCTATAAGATTCTTCAAATTCTTTGTTATCCACTGTCCTTTGTTATCCACAGAGGACGGAATATCCTCCTGGAGCCTCATGCCTAGGGTGCGAATGTTCGTCCTCACACCCTTAAGTGGGCTCGAAGATATCACGTTCACCCGCACACTAACCACTGTGCCAAACTGGCTGAAGTACCGCCGTAGCAGACCCTCTGGAAACTCCAATGGAGCCCCATGTACACTGACGTAAGTGAGTGCGCCACTCCGATCAGAGAGTGACACAGTGCCCGCACCATCCGGTAGGGGTAATGTCCGCCCCTCGTAATGACGGAGAAAGTCGCGATATGCCAATTCCTCAGTGAGCTTCACGATCGCTCGTCATGCCGTCACCAGCTCGACACCATAAATGTTCATCACCGGAATATGCAGCAACTCACACACCAGCGCAATCTCCGGGTACCCAGCCCGGCCGGAAAATTCGAATCCTACAGACTGAGCCCGCAGTATTGGTGGGAGGGGGACCCCCCATCGTGAACTCCACGTCAGCACAGGCGGGCAGAGACACCCACTGTCTACCATATTTAATAAATCAATAGAGCCAGGCAGAGTGCCAGAGTTATGGAAAGTTGCTAATGTGATAAAAGTTTTTAAGAAAGGAGATAGATCACTTTCGTCAAACTATCGGCCAATTAGCCTAACGTCTATTGTGGGAAAGTTACTTGAATCGATAATTGCAAATAAAATTCGTCTTCATCTTGAAAAACATAAATTAATAATTGAATCGCAACATGGTTTTATAAATGGCCGTTCATGTTTAACAAATTTGTTATCTTTTTATTCAAGCATAGTTGAGGCAGTTGATAGTGGTAAGGATTGTGATGTTGTGTACCTTGACTTTAGCAAAGCTTTGATACAGTGCCACATGAAAGACTGATTAAAAAGATAGAGGCTCATGGTATTGGGGGCGCTATATTAAGCTGATTAGGGCATGGCTATACTAAAGGAAACAGAGAGTTAGTATAAATGGAGTCAAGTCAGAGTGAGAAAATGTTGTAAGTGGAGTGCCTCAAGGCTCTGTCCTGGAACCTCTGTTGTTTATAATATATATAAATGATTTAGATTCAGGTTTGAGTAGCAACATTTGCAAATTTGCCGATAATACAAAAAACGGCAGGGAAATTAATACGGAAGAAGACTCACTATCACTTCAAGTTGATCTAAATAGGGTTTTGAAATGGTCAAAGGATTGGCAGATGCAGTTTAATGCTGATAAATGTAAAGTTCTGAGGCTAGGTAATAATGATAGAGTTACAAGATACGAGCTAGATGGTGTTGAGATTGCGAAGTCGGATTGCGAAAGAGATCTGGGCGTTATGATTAGTAAGAATTTAAAACAAAAGGATCAATGCATGAATGTTCATAATAAGGCAAATAGGACAGTGGGATTTATTAATCGAAGCATTAGTAACAAGACATCTGGTGTGGTTTTTCAGCTATATCTTGCTCTGGTTAGGCCCTATTTAGATTATACAGTTCAGTTTTAGTCGCCGTACGATAGAATGGATATAAATTCACTTGAACATGTCCAGCGTAGGATGACTAAGTTAATTCCCCAAATTAGAAATCTTTCATATGAAGAAAGATTAAGAAAGCTTAAGTTGCATTCACTGGAAAGGCAAAGAGTTAGGGGTGACATGATAGAGGTTTACAAGTGGATGAATGGACATAACAAAGGGGATATTAATAGGGTATTAAAAGTATCAACACAAGACAGAACACGAAACAATGGGTATAAATTGGATAAGTTTAGATTTAGGAAAGACTTGGGTAAATACTGGTTCAGTAACAGGGTTGTTGATTTGTGTAACCAATTGCCGCGTAACGTGGTGGAGGTGGGGTCCCTCGATTGTTTCAAGCGTGGGTTGGACATGTATATGAGTGGGATTGGGTGGGAATAAATAGGAGCTGCCTCGTATGGGCCAATAGGCCTTCTGCAGTTGCCTTTGTTCTTATGTTGTAACAGGCACCTGCTGTAGTTGACTGACTCAAGGCGGAGGAGGCTGGCTGGCGTGGTGCCTCACGTGGTGTCGTTAGTACAAAGATGACTTGGTGCGTCTTTCGAACCCTCCCTCACAGCACACGGCCCGGTTCGCACCCCCCGACCCACCGGTGAAGCGGAATGTTCGTACTCAGGTGACGCACACAACCTATAGTGTCTTACACAAACGTGAGAAATCTGCCTTAAAACACTGACACGAATTTCCCGATTCCCATCGACTGCTACAGATCACTAACAGGAATAAGAACGTCTATATTCACTGGAGTCATGATTTGCGAGTCTGTTGCTGCTCGTATGCAAATTACCCACCTCCCAGATCTCTACCCACTGTACACAATGTCTTTCTCCCCTTCGAACGACGACATCGGCCGGATTCTGCTGCTGTCGATGTCGTAGAAGAAGCAGGAGGTGAAGCAGTAGAGTAGTCAAGCCACTACGACGCCCTATACTCAATTTGGGCGAGTGAGCACAGGGAGTGTCATGTCAAGGTGGTGGCTGCTTCCAGAATGAGTTCCTTGAGGTAGGGACGCTGCCGGTTCCCGCATCTTCCTCGAAAGAACACAGGTGCCTACCTCTCTCAACCAATCAGCGACGGTGTAGCATGGCCTTAGGACGACTTCAAGATGGCTGCTCCAACATGGCGGCCCAAGATGGACGCCTGCCGTTGCCATGGCGACGATGCTGGAGCTAGCGGGAGGCCCACGCTCACAAAATGCAGCTGGTGGTTCCACGCAAATCTTATCTCTCTCCAAGCTTACAATGAAAAGATGCTATTAATACATCTCTGTCCACAGAGGTGCTACCCCGGCCTGGGTGGCATATCTGGAATGCTGATGACTGGGGCTCTCACATGAGTCCAAACACAAGATGTTTCGGGTACTGGTTACCAAACGTAAGTCCACGCACTTAACAAGTGCACTTAGGAAGTGTACTGGCTGCCACAGGTAGAAGGGCACCATTGTAAGTGAGCTGGTGAACCATCCCCCTCACAGAAAACTAAAATAAATGACATGATCTCGCATGCAATCTTTCCAGTGGGGTACCAAGTGATAAGAAAATAAAGGACACAGAGCTAGGGATGGGGAGTGGCACTCCTAATAAAGCGGAAATGAAAGTTTGAAGACCTGGAAAATCCAGGTACTAATGAAAGCACAAGCTCCATACATGAGACTCTTCCACCAGATGGGAATAAGATTGTGATCTTGATAATCTACAATCCCCCACCACACAGTAGAAGGTCCAGGCAGGAGTATGTTGACAACAACAAGGCATGTATAGGTAAACTGCAGAAGGCACCATCAACAACACACAAAATGAGCGCGAAACTACTGGTCATGAGGGGATCTCAATCAAGGAGAGATCAGTTGGAAATCTAGGAATTCCCGTGGTGGGGAGGAAACGTTGGGAGCAAAGGTAGTAGACGTTATAGACAGGAATTTCCTAATACAGCATGTGAAGGAAGACACAAGGGAAAGAGGAGGGGGATACACCGAGCCTATTAGACTTGATTTTTACCCAGAACGTAGAAGACATCGAGAATTTGGAATATAAAATAACTCCAATAGCCAGTGACCATTATGTCCTAGTCTTTGACTACATGATTGAACTTAAGATTGTGACCATGAGACAAGAGGTCTGGGAAAGGAGAGTTGACTACAAGAAAGGGGATTACTGGGAGATAAGGGAATACCTGGGTGAAGTGCAGTGGGAGGAAGAAATTAGAGGAAACAGTCCAAAATATGATGGACCTAGTCGTTATACCAGGAGAATAACCAGGAGGTTATACCAGGAGATAAAGGAGAGATTTCCTCCTGGAAATACCAGGAGGCCGAAGAGAGATTTATACTAACAGTAAAGAGTAAAAAAGTTATAATATCCAATGGTTTAATAGACAGTGTCAGGAAGCCATAATGAGAAGCAAGAGAGAGTCGAGGAAGCCCAGAAGACAAAGAACAGAGGACAGGAGGATTAGATGCAACAAAGCTTGGAACGATTACATTACCATTAGAAGGGTTTCGAAAAGAAATTCTGAGAACGATACTGCGATCAGAGCAAAAAATCAACCTAAAATACTACACAGCCATATAAGAAGAAAAATGTCGGTGAACGACCAAGTGACAAAAATAAGGTAAACAGAAGGGAGCATATATGGAGAGTAACAAGGAAATCTGCGAGGCACTGAATGCCAGCATCCATGGAGTGTTCACAACCGAGCCTGAGCAGCTCCCATTGTTAGAAGAGTCCATGGATGAAAGACTATCAGATATAGAGGTGACAGTGGAGGAGGTAATGAAACAGTTGACAACACTGAATGCAACTAAAGGAGGTGGACCGGACAATGTATCACCGTGGATACTAAAAGAGGCAGTGCAGGCCCTCAGTGTGCCTCTGGCAAGGATCTATAATGAGTCACTTATAACAGGGAGAGTTACCCAGTTGCTGGTTGAGGATGAATGTGGTACCAATTTTTAAGAAAGGAGACAGGGAGGATGCACAGACCTTTATCACTGACAAGCATCCCCTGAAAAATACTTGAAAGAATAGTAAGGCTAAGACTTGTTGTACAGCTAGAGAGCATTAGTTTTGTAAACAAACATCAACATGGGCTCAGGGAAGGGAAATCATACCCAACAAATCTTCTGGAGTTCTATGATAAATAACAAGAATTAGTCAGGACAGGAACGGATGGGCAGACTGCATATTTCTGGACTGCCAAAAAGCCTTTGATACAGTACCACACTTGAGACTGCTATTCAAACTTGAGAGACAAGCAGGAGTAAGCAGAAAGACCCTAGCATGGGTAAGGAACCACCTAACAGGCAGGAGCCAAAAAGTAACGATAAGGGGCGAGAAGTCAGACTGGTGAGCAGTAACAAATGGAGTACCTCAAGGATTGGTGCTGGGACCAGTTCCATTTTGTATATACGTAAATGACATGTTTACAGGAGTAGAGTCCTATATGTCGATGTTCGCGGATGAGGCAAAATTAATGAGAAAAGTTGTGACAGATGAGGATTGTAGAATCCTCCAAGAGGACTTGAACAATTTGCAGAGATGGTCAAGGAAGTGGCTACTACTTGAACACAAGCAAATGGGTTAAGGTATGTTATCCCACATCCAAAATTATGGAAATGGGATTAGGTGATAGGAGACCAAAGGGACAGTAGACAATGCAACTGTGAAGATTCGAGAAAGAGACCTGGGAATGGACGTAACACCTAATCTAACTCCTGAGGCACATATAAATAGGATAACAGCAGCAGTGTACTCTGCACTGGCAAAAGTTGCAGAACAACATTCAGAAACCTTAGTAAGGAGGCATTTAGGGCGCTTTACACTGCCTACATGAGGCCAGTCATGGAGTATGCCATGCCATCATGGAGTCCCCACCTGAAGAAACACATAAGGAAACTGGAAAAGGTTCAGAAGTTTGCGACTAGGCTCGTCCCAGAGTTACGAGGGATAGGGGTATGAAGAGCGCCTAAAGAAATAGAACCTGTCGACACTAGAATAAAGAAGGAAGAGGGGAGATATGAAAGGGGCATATAAAATACTCAGGGAGATTGGCCGAGTGGAAATAGAATTTTTTTGTACACTGTACACTAACAGAAGGAGGGGTCATGGGTGGAAGCTGGAAACTCAGATGAGTCACAGAGATGTTAGGAAGGTTTCTTTTAGCGTGAGAGTAGTTGAAAAATTAAGTGAAGTTAGGAGCAGGTTGTGGAAGAAAACTCTATTCAGAATTTTAAAACTAGATATGATAGGAAAATAGGACAGGAGTCATTGCTATAAACAGCCGGTGGCTAGAAAGGCGGGATCCAAGAGTCAATGCTCGATCCAGCAAACACAAATAGGTGAGTACAATTAGCTAAGTACACACACACACACAGATGTGTGTGTGAGAGACGGGACTTCGTGACACACTACCAACATGGGTTCAGGGAGGGTAAATCTTGCCTCATAAGTGTAATAGGATTCTACAATCAGGTGACATACATTAACCCCACGAAAGAGAAGATTGGGCAGACGGCATCTTCTTGGACCGTCGGAAAGCCTTTAACACAATATCCCATAAAAGGCTGGCGCATAAGTAGGATAAACAGGCTGGAGTAACTGGTAGTGAGCTCCAGTGGGTAAGAGAGTACCTAAGCAATAGGAAGCAGAGAGTTACAGTGAGGGGTGAGACCTCAGATTGGCATGAAGTCAAACGCGGAGTCCCACGGGGTTCTTTACTCGGACGTATCCTGATTCGTATATGCGTAAATGATCTCCCAGAGGGTATAGACTCATTCCTCTCAATGTTTGCTGATTAGTCAAAATTATGAGAAGGATTAAGATAGAGGAGGGTAGCATGAGGCTTCAAGAAGACCTGGACAAAAATGAAAGAGTGGTCAAACAAATGGTTGTTAGAGTTTAACCCGAGCAAATGCAATGTAATGAAGATAGGTGGAGGGAGCAGGAGACCAGATACAAGGTATCATTTGGGAGATGAAATTCTTCAAGAGTCAGAGAGAAAGACCTGGGGGTTGATATCAGGCCAGACTTGTCACCTGAAGCTCATATCAAGAGGATAACATCAGCGACATACGCCAGGTTGACCAACATAAGAACGGCATTTAGAAACTTGTGTAAGGAATCATTCAGAACCTTGTATACCACTTATGTCAGACCAATCCTGGAGTATGCAGCTTCAGCATGGAGTCCATGTCTTGTCAAACATTAGACTGAACTGGAAAAGGTTCAAAGGTTTGCCACCAGACTAGTATCCGAACTGAGAGGTATGAGCAACAAGGCGAGACTATGGGAATAAAACCTCACGTCGCTGGAAGAGTTAGAGAGAACATGATCACCACATACAAGATTCTCAAAGGAATTAATAGGGTAGATAAAGACAGGCTATTTAACTCAAGGGGCACACGAACTAGGGGACACAGGTGGAAACTGAGTACCCAAATGAGCCATAGAGATAATAGAAAGAACTTTCTTAGTGTCAGAGTAGTTAACAAATGGAATGCATTAGGCAGTGATGTGGTGGAGGTAAACTCCATGTAGAGTTTCAAATATAGATATGACAGAGCACAATATGCTTAGGAATCTGTACACCGGTTGGTTGATTGACAGTTGAAAGGCGGGACCAAAGAGCCTACGCTGAACCCCGCAAGCACAACTAGGTGAGTAAGCACACAAACGCGCACACACACACACACACACACACAGGGGCCAGGTAGCCTGGTGGATATCGCGCAGGACTTGTAATTCTGTGGCGCGGGTTCGATTCCCGCACCCGGTAGAAACAAATGGGCAAAGTTCTTTCACCCTGAATGCCCCTGTTACCTAGCAGTAAATAGGTACCTGGGAGTTAGTCAGCTGTCACGGGCTGCTTCCTGGGTGTGTGTGTGTGTGTGTGGTGTGGGAAAAAAAAAAAAGTAGTTAGTGTAGTTAGCAAACAGTTGATTGACAGTTGAGAGGCGGGCCGAAAGAGCAAAGCTCAACCCCCGTAAAATACAACTAAGTGAATACACACACACACACACACATATATATATATATATATATATATATATATATATATATATATATATATATATATA